>WAAG01079142.1:88914-139331 GCA_013390105.1 Tichodroma muraria
TGGTGTTCTCCCAGGCTTCTTCAAAATCCTGCGAGGAGAGGACCACTGTGGCATCGAGTCCGAGGTTGTGGCGGGCATCCCCAGGACGGAGCAGTACTGGAAGAGGATGTAACTCTGATCAAACCACAAATAATCCTGAGTCCCTGATGCTTTTAACTGATAGCGGGTTGGGTGCAGAGACCCCCCTTCTAAAAGAGACTCTAGTTCAGGTTACTTTATTAAAGCTTTTTATCTTTTTTTTTTTTTTTTTTCATTTTTGGTTTTGTTTTTTGTTTTTTTTAATTGTACGGTGGAGCTGGAGGTGGAACTGCTCTCTGCCAACCTTGCCAACCTCCTGCTTCTAGTGGGTCACAGCAGGACATTGGGGCATTCCCTGCTCAGAGGACTGCTGAAGAGCTTGCTGGCCTCGTGGAATTTGGTTAGCCTGGACCCCTTGCAGCCCAGTTTGCTACTGGGAGGGCAGGAGACAGTAGCTTTGTGCTGGGATTAGGGACTTGGTGGTGCAGCAGAGGCGGATGCTGCTGGAAAGCCGTGGCCAGGAGGCATTTGTGCACCCCCGGATGGGTTGATCTGACTGTTATCACCTGAAACAAGCAGGGAAGAATTTCCTGTGAGTGTGTGCCTTGAACTGGCTAAATTTAGACCTATTAATGACAAACTACTGATGAACGTGATGTGGGGGTGGCTCTAGCCAGAGCTGCCTGCACCAAGTCTCTTGCACATCGCCTGCTCTGCTCCATCCTTCTGTCTTTTCAAACCACTTCTTCCTCAACTGTTCTCTGGCTTTTCTTTATGCTGTAGTCTGGGGTTATTGATGTTGGGGAAGGGCCTGGCTGGAGCTCTATGAGCCTTTGATCAAATATTCTGCAAGCATCTGTGAGGGAGCTGGGAAGAGCAAAGCCCTTCTCCTCCACAGCTGAGCAGCTTGATGTGTGCAGGTCATGCTTGGGCAAGGGTGCAGCACCCAAATTTGGGGTGCTTTGGGGCTGCAGGTGCTGAATGCTAAGATGAGGGATGGTTCCCAAGTCTGCTGCAGGGAGCTCAAGCAGATGCCTGGCGGTGTCTCACTAACTTGGACACAATTAAAGATTTTTTTTCTTGAGCCACAGGCATTAAGGAAGGTTAAAACCCCTTATTTTTGTTACTGGGGGCAGGTGTAATAGGTTGTGTATAGGAGGAATCATGTGATTTGCCGACACTAATATAGCAAAGAGCTTTTCTTTTTTAATTTTAAAGCACAAAATCTATTACTGAGCTGAGGCTGTGGGTCTGAAACATGTGAAGCAGGCTCTCCTGTAAAATAGCCCCTTACCTCTGCTTGCTGAGGCACCAGTGAGGCAGAGCTGTGCTGTATTTGGCTGGAACACCTGTGCCAATAAATGATTTCTCCAGTGTCTCAGCTCCTGGCTCTTGGTTGCTTCTGCTTGGCTTCTACCACCTCAGATGGTTGTCTGGAGTGGAAGCCAAGTGCGACCCTTCTGTCTTCAGACAATGGTTTGGGTTGGAAGGGACCTTAAAGATCATCCAGTTCCAAGCCCTGTCCAGCCTGGCCTTGGACACTGCCAGGGATCCAGGGGCAGCCACAACTTTTCTGGGCACCCTGTGCCAGGGCCTTACCACCCTCAGGGGGAAGGATTTCCTCCCAGTATCCCACCTATCCCTGCCCTCTGGCAGTGGGAAGCCATTCCCTGTGTCCTGTCCCTCCATCCCTTGTCCCTAGTCCCTCTCCAGCTCTCCCGGAGCTCCTTTAGGCCCTGGAAGGGGCTCTGAGCTCTCCCTGGATCCTTCTCCAGGTGAGCACCCCCAGCTCTCCCAGCTTGGCTCCAGAGCAGAGGGGCTCCATCCCTTGGAGCAGCTCCATGGCCTCTGGACTCTCTCCAGCAGCTCCACGTCCTTGTGCTGCTGGCCCCAGGGCTGGGGGCAGCTCTGCAGGCGTGGTCCCTGCCAGCCCTGTCCTGGGCCCTGCGGGTGACAGCTACCCCGTGGGGTGTGTGCTGGTCGCGGGGAACGTGCTTCCAGCCAGAGCAGAGAGCAGCCAGGACTTGTCCCCAGCATCCCTGAGGATGCACCACGGCCCTGGAGCACGTGCCTGCAGCCCAGGGCTGTGCCACCGCTCCTTTCAGGGTGAATTTATGGACCCTCAGTTAAAATTCTCGTCCCATTGGTCCCTCAGGTCCCTCTGGTTAAAATTCTTCCCCCAGGTCTGGCACATGGGGCTGTACTTTGATACCCAGAGTTGGCACCAAGGGACCACTGGAATTTCATGAGCTGAGGCCTTGTAGCTTGTGGGGAAATTACTGGTGTAAAAGAAATGACAGCTGGGGAAAAAAAAGAAAAAAAAAGGAATAATGATCCAGTACTTTTTTTTTCACAAAGAAAACTTTTAATTTCAACAAGACGGGAAGCTGCACAAAGAGAGCTACCACGAGTTTCTTTAGAGCAACAGCTTAAAACTATCTACACCAGGAACTGTGGAGCAGGGGTTCTCCTTCTGAGTAACAGCCTGGCCACAAGGACTTGGCCTTGCAAGACCACCCTGCACCGGGTAGCTCTGTCCTGGACCAGGACCTGGGCTCGCCTGCCAAAAGCAGCATTTGAAGGGGGTGGGTAGGGACCTTGAAAACAACAATCCACCCCAGGAGAACAGGACTTGCCTTTAGAGTGCTGTTTCCTCTTGTAAGTCCAGCCTGATGCGTTTGGAGACAGTAGTGGGAGCGTCTTGCAGCTCACACGTCAGTCTGACCCAAAGCCAGAGCCAAGTGGGCCAGGGAAACCCGCCCTGGTCACCTCCTTGGTGGCTCCAGCCTTCCCAGCTCATGGCAGGGATCACTCCTGCCTTCCAGGGTGACCAATGCCCCCACAAAAAATCCCATGAGGGACAGCAGGGTGCAATCTCTCACTCGCCTGCCTTGCTCTGCCACGACCACCCATCCCCTGGGGCTGAGTCAGTGCAGAGCCCAGAGCCTGCTGTGGAGTCAGGCCTGGGGTTATGAGCTCAGGGCTCTGCTGGCAGCTCCCTTCTCATTTTAACCTCCTCCCCACTGCTGAAACAAGAGCTGTGTCACTGCAGGGGCCATCTGTGCCAGGGCAGGGCGCTGCACAGCTGCTGTTCAGCTGGGGGCACATTCAGGTGGACAGAGTACCTCACCTCTCATATATTTAACATTAAAAGGGCTCGTTTCAGCATCCCTCAGCACAACAGAAACGTGACTACGACCTCTGCCTCTTTTCAGGCTTCAGGATGTCAATCACTGAGGGCCAGAAAGTGGCCAGAGCTTTTTCCTTGGATAAGGAAGCACGTTCCTCTCCCAGCTGAAGCAGCATCCTTCCAGTACAGAGCAGGCACCAGAAGTGAGGCAGAAGAGGCTGCCTAAGAAAGGGAAGCAAAACCCTCGGGGGTTTTGCTCAGCTGTGAGCTGGAAAGATGCCTCAAATCTCAAGGAAAAAAAAAGAAATAGGAGTTTCTATTTCAAACCATCCTAAAGGAAAAAAAATTAAAAAAAAAAAAAAAAACAAAGAAAAAAACATCAACCAAAAACATTCAGGTGAACAGAAAGGAAGGGTGGGAAAAAAATACTCAACCCCAAACACTAAGACTCCAGTCAGCATTTGCAGCCATCCAAGCAGACAGCAAGGGCGGTGAGGATGGAGTCCAGCAGTGCCACACTGTCACCCTGGGGCTGCAGCTCCCCGGTGTCCCATCCTTGTCACCGTCCCAGTGCCCAGTGCTGGGCCACCCCCACGGCAGGGGACGAGGAGCCTCCTGCCCCCGCTGCCCATCTGCCACCACTTGTCCCCCCCACGGCCACTGCCCTTCAGTTGTCTCCTGCCTGCACGTACTCCTCGGTGGCCTTGGAGAGGGTGCTGAGGTACTGCCAGCTCAGGGCTGCCAGGAGCATGGCACAGGACAGGTAGATGGGCGAGTAGTGGTGGCGGGAGGCCATGGGGCTGCCGGGCAGGCTCATGGCGCGGATGGAGGCGATGACCTGCTGCGTCTTGTTGGACGAGGGGTCCGTGCTCGGGATCTTCTGGTAGATCTAGGGAAGGAGGGAGGAGGAGGAGTTACAGCTCCCACAGGAAGTTCAGGAGGAAAATGGGAGGAGGGTGAAGTTTTAAGGGCCAAGAGTGACCTCGGAGGTGGAGTGCCA
This sequence comes from Tichodroma muraria, assembly GCA_013390105.1. Lineage (NCBI taxonomy): Eukaryota > Metazoa > Chordata > Aves > Passeriformes > Sittidae > Tichodroma > Tichodroma muraria. Next base: position 93,063 of record WAAG01079142.1, read on the forward strand.
TGAAGCAAGGGACAACTGGATGGGTCCAAGGGCTCCCTTCCCCCTTGGGAAGTGCACCAAGCCAAGCTGCCTCTTGAGGGCACCCCATGATGGGACATGGACCACATGGCCTTGGACACCATCCCTCAACTCCCCCGTGGTGTTACTGGGACCAGTGGCGTTAATGGGATCAGGGGTTCTCCCCTTGCAATCCTCACTCACTGTATAGCCCACCTCAAACCAGTGGGAACATTCCTGCCTGGAAACAGCCACATCATCACCTGCTTCTGTGGCATTTGGGGTTTTCTTCTCGTGGCCTCTGAGATACTCGTCTGCAGGAGTCTGAGCAAGGTGGGCACAAGCAGAGACCTTCTCCTGGGTTAAAGCCCTGCAGTGTCACTGTCCCTTGCCATGGGATCGGCAGGTTCACAAGGGCAGCTCTAATAGCCCATGGTTTGGGGTCTCCCTGCTGCAGAATTGAAGTCTTTTTATTTAATAGCCCTCACTGGAATTGGGTTTTGGGGAGAGGGGTGTTTTTTTCCTACGAAACCACCCACCAGCTGACTCTCCATGTGAACTTTTAATCTCCACAGGACCCTGAAGTCAGGAGGAAGTCATAACATCCCTCCTGAGACTCCTTTTCTCTGGGCTGAGCCCCTCCCCAGCTCCCTCAGCCGCTCCTGGTGCTTCAGACCCTTCCCCAGCTCTGGAAATGCTCCAGCCCTTCAATGTCTTTCATGATGTGAGTGGCCCAGAACTGACCCCAGAATTGGGTCAAGGGGACGGGCACTGCCCTGATCCTGCTGGACACACTACTGCTGGTCCAGGCCAGGATGCCACTGGCCCCAGTCCCTACTTCTCAACACAGGCACAGACCCAGAGTACATTCAAGGGAACTCATCAAGCACAGTTTGGTCCAGGCCAAAACCTCATCAGGATCACCACTCCCCACCACCACTGAGCCAAGAATAGAATGAACAGATCCCCGTGTGTTCCCAACTCCACCCCAAGAATGGGGACAGGAACAGCCAGAAATGACTCAAAGCAAACTGCTGAGCCTACCTCTTCCACATACTGGTACATGATGGCTTTGACAGCTTGTATGTTGGTGGCATCCATCATGAGGGTGACAGCCTGGCCCTTGCGGATCTTCACCACCCCCCGGAACACCTGCTGGTTGTTGTAGCAGGCAGCCAGCGTGGCAATGGCCATCACCTGAGGAGAGACAGAAAGAGCCTTTGCTTCACTGCAAGGAACTTGCCAGGGGATCACCTTGTCCACAGTGACATCCATGGAGTGGAGCCACAATCTCAGCAACAGCAGGAATGGCAGGAACCAAGAAATAAGCAAAAAACCAATGACACAGAACCTCCTCCCACCCTCCAGCTCCTCACCAGCTGGGCTGCAGAGGATGAGGGAGCACTTGGAAGCTCAGCTCACCTGGGGGATCGCGCAGAAGTTGAAGACACTTTGGTTTTTGAGGCGGGACAGGTAGGTGAGGACGTCGGGGACGTGGTGGAGGGCGTTGGTGATGAGCTCATTGAGGCACTGCACGGCCACGTCGATGTTCTCTGGCTTGGCAAGGTCCGAGAGCTTCTTGGCATATCTGCTCCAAACCTGAACACCAAGATAAGTGTTCATGAGCTGGAGGGTGCGTTGATGTCATCAGAGAGACACCAGGTCTGTGAGAGCAATGAGAACCACCAAAACCCCCCACACAACAGCCTTGGAGCATTACTGGGATAAGGAAAAGCAGGAAGGGCAGGCTGTGGAGACGTGACAGTGGCCTTGGTGTACACAAAGAGATGGTAAAGGAGGAGGGTGCAACTCATGTCCACATCTCTCCTAGGGAGGGCAAGGAAAAGGTGAGTCACACATCAAGAAAGGCCCTGTGAGACAGCTGAGCCACATGGAAAAGGGGGAGAAATATTTTTGGACATCATGTCAGGCACAGGCAGAGCTGATCCTGCTTTTGGGAGCAGACCAGGTACCCTCCTGGGATCTCAGCCAGTTCTTATCTGCCCTCATCCCTAGAGAAAACTTAGTAGAGACGAGAAAAAGCTGCCTAATTAGTCTTGGCAGCGTGTGGTGACATCACCTTGTCCCCACTGTACTCAGAGACTGAGTACTCTGTACCCAGAGAGCTGCAGACAGATGTCAGCCAGCTATCATCAGAACTGTTATTACCAAGAAGATTTACAGCCAACAGCAGCAATTTTATGAGGTTTTTTTGCTCACCTCTCTGGGCCAGAACTCCCTTCCCTCCACCTGGTCCTCCAGATAGTCACGGATGATGTTGGTTTTCTGTAGGAAGAGGCCCATGGAGTTTGCCAGATCTGTGTCCTGCCCCACGATGGAATCTTCCAGCTCTGATGCAGAGAAGAGACGGGAAAGGCCAATCCCCACCAGCCCAGCAACGTAGTGACAGTACTGCCAAGGAGGTGCCAAGTTGAGAAAGGGGGGAAAGAAAACAAGACAAAAGGAGCAGTTACAAGAGCTGCCTGTTTGCCACAGTGAGTTTTTATAAAACGGTTCATTTGATGCAAATTCCTATGGCACTCCCTGGGATGTCTCAGCTTTCCCATGAAAACAAACACCTTTTCCCAACACGGATGCTCTGTCTCCTCCTTCCATAGAGACAAGATGGAGGTCACAGAATTCCTGACGCTTTGTGTCTTCCTACACGGAAGTGTTCAAAAAAACTGTGGATGTGGCACTTGGGGACATGGTTCTGTGGTGGCCTTGGCAGTGCTGGTGGAATGGTTGGACTTGACGATCTCAGAGGGCTTTTCCAACCTTAACTCCATCACCCTACTCATGCTCAGCCCATTCCTCTGTCTGGGCTGACTCACCTTATCCCACTCATGCTGAGAATCCACCTTTTTCTCCAAGAACTCTGCCATCCCAACACCCATCTTGTGGCAAATATCCGAAATCACATCCTGGTAGACCTTGGACAGGTTTCTGAACTCCATGGAGATCTGCAGCACGGTAAAAACAGAGTGTTCAGGATGGAAAAAAAAGCAGCAGAGCTCAACATTTATTAAGAAATCAGAAAAATACTGTTTACCAGGCTCTAATCCTGCCCTGGCTGGAGATCTGGGACAACTCCCCCAACCTGAGCTGTTTCAAGGTCCTTGAAGCTCAGGCTCAGCCTGTTCCCAGTCTAAACAGGATGGTCTCTGGCAGGAGATCAGACACAGCAAAATCTTTGGGAAGGCTCTGTGGCCTTGGACTGGTATCATCTGGGAGCTGCAGGACAAAACTGACTGCACTTGGTACACAGAGCTGTTTTCCTCAGTAATTTGAGAGCATTCCATCACACCAGCCACAGGAAAAGACCCATGGAGGGCTTTGGTGCTCTCTTCTCCCAAGCCCTCTCCAGCTCTGGCCTCACAGGGTGCATTTGGCACAACTGGAAAGGCATCAAGCAGCGAGGGATGTGTGAAATCCTTCTGCTGCATGTCCAGTAACGTCATCATGGAGTCACAGAGTGGTCTGGGTTGGAAGGGACCTTGAAGATCTTCTAGTTCCAACTCCCCTGCCATGGACAGGGACATCTGCAGTGTCTCCATCACTCTCACATTGAAAAAAAAATAAAAATTAAAAAATGCATCCTCCTTTTCCCAAAAGTGTGAGGCATCATGTTTTACTGTGCTAAGCTTTATTCTCCATCAGTGGGAGACTGCAGCCAGCCCAGGGTTTGTGTGCAATAAGGGTTTGTCTGTAAAATAAATGTATCTACTCTGCTTCTGTCTCTGTGGCTTCAGTCCCCTACACAGAGGAGCACAGCCTGCAAATGCACCTCTAGGAAATATTATTAGACTTCTTTGCTATAAGGGTGGTGAGGCACTGGCAGAGGATGCCCAGGGAAGCTGTGAATGGCACCCAGCAATTTCAGGGTCAGGCTGGATAGGGAGCCTTGGAGCAACCCAGTCTAGTGGAAGGTGTCCCCTGCCATGGCAGGGGATGGCTCCTCCCAACCCAACAATCCCATGGCTCTACAATTCTATGGCTATTAAAATCATACCTGAGCATGGATTGCCTCAAATGAGTAACATATACACCAAGAGAGAAGAGCAAAGTGCCACAAATACCTTCTCGAAAGCTCCTCTGAAGCCAAGCCAGTGACATGCCTACATGTGTACGACACATCCAGATTCCCAACACAGACATCCCCCGTAACATTCCACCCTCTGACAGGCCACAGCCTCGCTCACCCCAAATCTGAGCATCAAAACTCACAACACACCTCAGTTCTCAATCAACCACCCCATTCCCACTGCTAGGGAAAGCCTGAAAAAGGTAGAATAAATTTAAAATGGTAAAAACTTGAACAAAACAGAACGTCCTTGGAAAATGAGATGCTCCTCACCAGAACTATTATATTTTTTCAAAAACAGAGCGAAGAAAATAACTCTAAAATATCGACTCAATTATAAAAAATTGAATCGCGTATCAACACAATATTGTTAATAACTGTGAGGGTGCTTCTTGTCTTATATCACGGAATTATGGAATGGTTTGGGTGGGAAGGGACCTTAAAGCTCATTTCATTCCACCCTCTGCCATGGGCAGAGACACCTCCCACTATGCACACAGGCAAAGCACCGTGCTGGGTAGCCCCAAATCCCTCTCTACAAGACAACGGTCATCTGCTTTCCCAGCAGAGGAGGCAAAAAGGCACTTTTTTCCAGGGCTGGCACTTTTCCACAGCCAGAGCCCCTGTGGCTCACAGCGCTGCACAATGTTTGGGTTTCTCACCCCAGCTCGGCAGCCAGCCCCACAGGCAGGTGATGGAGCCCCTGGGAAGATCTGTGGGACTGAACAAGCTCTGCAAGCACCACGTGGAGACAACCAGGCACCCAGAGGTACCACAAGGAGCAAGGAGGAGGCTGCCTTACCGTTGGGAAATCTTCCAGCACCTGCCGGTCCTTCTCCTTGCTCTCTGTGTACTTCCAGTCTGGCTGGTAGAGATGGGAGTGGAACTCGTGCAGCATCGGGACCTTGACATCCAAGGGGATGCTCATGTCATCCTCTACAGTGTCCAGGGCACGGAGAACTAGGTAGAATATGCACACTGCATGTCTGGGAGGGGAGAAAAAACAGTAACCCCTTACTTGGGAGTGCCTACGAGGCAGGATAAGCAGCTGGGATTAACCACAGAGCCTTCAGCAGAGGCACTTTGAGCTCAACATGTCACACACTGGCACTGCCAGGTCCTTGGTGCCTTTGAAAGATAGCAGCCAGGTTAGGAAATGCAGGATTTTCCCTCATGAGGAGAACTACAGCATGATTTTGGGCTTTCTAAGATGTGTATCAGGGAAAGGTCTGTGAGCTCCCTGAGCAGGGAAGATCCAACCCTGGAAGCAAGGCCAGCCCTCACCTGGACCCAGAGGACAGAGCCCGAGGTCAGCTTATTGGGAAAAGCAAATGTGAAACAGGGAAGAGGGGAAAAAAACAGGTGTGTTTTTCCCATCACTCCCCCTTCTCTGCACACCTTTCACCCTGTTGGGGGGGAATAAAGGGGTCACACTGCGCAACAGGAATGTTAGGACTGGCAGAAAGAGCCAAAATCACCCTGTATTTGATATCTCCAGGAACAAGACACTGGAGGCAGCCCACGTGTCCCAGCATCCCAGCAGGAAGCTGCTGGAGACCCACCTCCCCTCCTGCTCCCACCACCCCTGCCTTCCCTTACCTTTCCTCTACCATCCCTGCTCCCTTCCCCATCCCTGCCTCCATGTTTCTGCAGCTGAAAAAAAAAAAAAAAACCCAAAAAACCCAAACCAAACCAAACCAAATAAAAAAACCCCAAAACAAACAAACAAAGAAAAACCCCAAGTCCTGATGAAACACTGTTTGCAACTCCAAGATTTATATAAAATCCCCAGATCTCTGTGAGCACAGGGATATATGCCAAGGAGATGAGGCATTTATTAATTAACAAATGGAAAGTAGCTTTGTCTGCTTAAATGCTAATTACCACATGACAGTGCTGTACTCCTGGAATGAACACGTGCAAGCAGTGATTAAGCATCCAGGGAAAGCCGACTTGCTTTTAGAGCCAATACTGTTAAATTTGGCTTTTTTTCCTTGATTAGAAGGGTATTTAACACCTCTGTCAAACCACATGAGCAGCTCTCTCGTGCTCCTGTTCCTTTGCATGACTGAGTTTTTCCATTGCAGCCGGGCTGCAAACGTTCATCCAACAGGATGTGAGTGCCCAAGGCCCCAACCCACTTCCAGGAGCCACAGAGAAAGGCAGAGCAGAACCTGGAATGCCATCCCAGTGGCACTTCTCACAGGGGCATCATGCCCAGAGAAGACACAGCAGTAATTCCAGAACCCAGCACAGTTAAAACACGTATTTAACCCCAATTATGCATCCAGATCTTACTTGCCTCCCTAACTTCCATCACATTCTGAATTTAGATCCTTGGCAATTTTGGCAAATCGAAGGAAGAAATTATTTGCTGTGAGAAGCTCTTTGCTGTGGCACAGCTTGTCCAGGGAGGTGGTGGATGCCCCATCCCTGGAAACATTCAAGGTCAAGCTGGACAGGGTACAGAAGGAAGCACCCACTTCCAAAGAACAAGTCTGGATCTTCCAGAGCTCAAGCTCCAGCCCTGACCTGGGTGCAGCTCCCTCCTGCCAGGTAAGGAAGTCTCCTTTCTCCTTGCCAGGACATGCAGCCTCTGCTGAACCAGGACCATGGAACTGGCAGCAGAGAGGCAGGAGCATCCCTCTTCTCGTCTCCATCACCAGGAGAGGAGCTCTGAGCTTGGAACGTAACTCTTTTCCACCACCAGCAGTTATGATGCAGTTGGCTTGGCCAACAGTGGATGAAACTGCAGTTTTGAGCCTCCCATCATCCCAGAAAATGCCCTAACCATGGAGCAATGAGCTGGACAGGGCTCTGGCCAGCAAAACAGGTGGTTTATAGGGCCAAAATAAACAAGAAAGAAGGAACCAGACTTTTCAGCTCAACTACCAGTACCCTGTCTGGCCAGGGAAGCACTGCTCCAAGCACTGCTCCAGAAGCTCCCCATTTTCCAGCAGCCCTTCTGGGATGCCTGCCTGTAACCACAGGGGCTCAGCTGAACTCCCTGACGGGGTCAACATCAATGCAAGCACTTTTATGATCCAGCAAAATTAATTCCTTCTGTAAGGCTGCGGCTCTGCCTATTTCTCTATCCTCTCTTATTTTGTATTTCCCTTGTTTGTCCCTAAATTCTCCAGTGGAGCTCCTGGGCTTTGAAAATGAGTCTCCCCTGATCCACTACTGAGCCAGCTGTAATCCAAGCACCATCCCTGCCCATCCGTGGGTTGCAAAGATCAGACAAGAGCATTTTTAGGATGCCAGGCAGAAGTTTCTGTGCCCTGAAGGGTGATCCTGATCCCAGCAGGCTGCAGGGCAAGGATTAAAGGACAAAAAAGACAGACAAAGAAAACTGCAGGAAGTTTGAGGCAAGCCCAGGACAGACACATTGCTAACAGGTTTCATAGTGTTTTCTTAATTTTTTTTCTTAATTCCTGCACAGAAAAAGCATGGAAAATAAAAAGCTTAATTCCTGGCCTCACTCGTACTTTTCCATGCAATTCCAGCCAAACCACTGAACTTCTCTGCGTTTCCTGTCAACCAGGCTCTAAACACCATTTCATAAACACTGGACATAGCTATGGGGCACCATCCAAAATGCCAAACCAGGGCTCAGAAACCCCACCAGATCACCCAGTGTTCGGGGTGGTGCCTGCAACTGCTCAGCAGAGCCATCAGATGCGTCCGGAACAACTTCCAGAACCCCTAAATTTGATCATCAACTCATCTTGGGATTAACTGGGGATTTAAAAACTGAAATCGGTAACTGTCAAATCAATATAAGGAATTATGTGGAGAATAATTACATGGCATGAGGCCTGGCCAACTGAGCTTTACATCCTCCCCTACTATTCCTATCTGAAGCTTTTCTGCACGGGGCAGCAAAATCTGCACGGCAAAAAATGAGTGTGCAACGAATCCCCTGTGACAACTGCGCAGGTTTTGAGGCAGCTGCTTCCAAAAGCACCTCCCAGGCAAGGCTCAGACCCCTGGTCAGTCCCAGGTTTTTCCTCACCTCCTCCCTCCAGCCTTTGTCCAACGCCAGCCTTGGCACTGGCAGGACACATTCCCAGGGTGTCACACACGGCACACTGCCAGGCCCTGTGTTTAACAGTCTGCTGGCCAGGAGGCTCAGCCCAGGGACCCAGTTTGGGGGGGGGACGTGGCGCAGAGGGGGGATGTGGTACAGCCAGCTGGGACGTGAAAAGCCCCACGTCCTGCTGCACGGGGTGGGGCTGAGCTGAGTGAGTCCAGCCAGCTCCTGATGGGAGAGGGAGCATGTTCCAACAGCTCCACTAGAGAAAAATGGTGTTTGGGGGCATTGCATGGGCCACCGCCTGCCAGCTCTGGTATTGGGGGGCATCACACCCACCAACTCCTGGGGACACCTAAAACTGGGGAACCACTCTACCCACTAAGTTCCCAGGGATCGCAGGAGTTGAGGTGGCACTGTACCCACCACCTCCCAGGGAGGAGAATCACCTCCACCGTCTCCAGGGGATTCCCAGCGTCGGGGGGAAAACTGCGCCCACCCCGTTCCCGAGAATCCCCAGTGTTGGGGTGGCACCCCACCTACCACCCCCCAAAGACCTCCAGTGCCGGGGGAATCACCGCATCCCCTCCCCGGGCCCCCGGTGTCCCCCCGCTCACCGCAGCTCTCCGTCCAGAGCCTGGATGACGGCGGCGAAGCTGCGGCTGGTCTGGTTGAGGTACCGGTAGCAGGTGCGGAGGCCACATCCCAGCGAGTCCTGCGGGCAGAGCGGGGCGCGGGGCGCAGGTTGGAGGCGGGNGGGGCGCGGCGGAGGCGGCGGGGGGCTGCGGCCGCTCCGCCCCCGGCCCGAAACCCGCCCCTTAACCCGCCCCATCCCGGCTCCGCGGCCGCGCCGTGGCCGGAGACGCTGCCATGTACGGACAGCGCCGGGCCCCTGCGATGTTCGTTGCCCCGGGGATGGGCGCAGGGTACCGGCACCGAGCAATGCAAGGGATGTTCGGAGCTGGTGGGATGTATCCGGGTACGGGCACCGAGCAACGCATGGGAATCCTGAAGGCAGTGGGATGCTCGGAGTCAGTGGGATGCTCGCAGGGTACCGGCACCGAGCAATGCAAGGGATGCCCGGAGCCGCGGGATGCTCGAGTAGCACCGGGGCTCTGCGATGTCCGGCACTGGTACCGGCACGGAGCAATGAAAGGGATGCTTGGAGCCGGTGGGATGCTCGCAGGGTACCGGCACGGAGCAATGCAAGGGATGCTTGGAGCCGGTGGGATGCACCAATGCTCAGGATGCCCGGAACCGGTGGGAAGCCCGGAGCCGGTGGCATGGACGAACGGTACGAGCAATGCAATTGGATGCCCGGAGCCGGTGCAACCGGGAAGCACCAAGGCGCACAAAGCCGGGCAGGTCCTTTACACGCTGGATGTGGGATGGTCACCCATGGCAACACTGTCGCGGCGACCGGACATGACACNGGGGCCGCGCCAGCCCCGCCCCGCGGCCAATCACAGCGCTCGGCACATCGCTCGGTGGGGCGGGCGCGGCGCCGATTGGCGAAGGCGCGCTCGCACCAGGGCAGCGCCAGCCAATAGGAAGGCGGAGCGGCTGGTGTGACGGCCGGCGGCGGGCGCTGATTGGCGGAGACGCGCGTCGGCACAGGCGGAGCGGGAAGGAGTCGGCGGCCCCGAACCCCCTCGTGTGAGCGTGAGGGGAGCGGCGCCGCCATGGAGTCACGGGAGGGTTGGGTCGCAAGGGAGCTTGAAGACCTTTTAGTTACAACCCCCTGCCACGGGCAGNCTCCTCCTCCGCCAGTGCCCCGCTCCCCACCGGGAGCACCGCGCACCGGCGACAGCGAAGCGCATCCCGCCGCCCGCGCATCCCTCGCCGCTCACCGTGTCCATGCGCGGCATGACGGCGCGGTAGCCGCCCATCTTGAAGCGCAGCAGGTTGTAGATGTCCTCGGGGTGTCCCAGCCATTTCCGCAGCAGCTCCATGGGGGCCACACTCAGACCCCACCGCCGCCGCCGCGCGCTCCCGCCGCCCCCCCCANGCCACGGGCAGGGACACCTTCCACTGTTCCAATTTGCTCCAAGCCCCGTCCAGCCTGGCCTTGGACAGTTCCAGGGATGGAGGAGCCACAGCTTCTCTGGGAATTCCATCCCAACCCCCACCCCCTCACAGGGAAGAATTCCTTCCCAGTATCCTGTCTAACCCTGTGCTCTGGCAGTAGGAAGTCATTGCCCTTTGTCCAAAGTCCCTCTCCATCCCTCTTGAGCCCCTTTAGGCACTGAAAGGGGCTCTAAGGTCTTCCTGAAGCCTTCTCCAAGCTGGACAGGCCCAGCTCTGAGCCTGTCTCCATAGCACAGGTGCTCCAGGCTTAGAGCATCTCCATGGCCTCCTCTAGACTTGCTTCAACAGTCCACATCCTTCCTATGCTAAGAACCCAACACATACCCAGCTCCATCCTCATCCTTCAAAGTGCAAGCTTCAGCTTTTGAGATTTTTTTTTGTGAGTGGTTTTCTTCCAGCAGTTGGGCCTTGATCATCATTGTGAGTCGCTTCCAACTCAGGATATTCTATGATTCTTTGTTTTGGAAGGGCACTTTGCCAACACCCTGAAGAAGAGGCATTAACCACCTTCTTTGGCACCATAACCCCATTAACTGGTTTATTCAGCAATCCTATAACCTGCAACCACTCAAAGGCATTGCAGTTCACGGGGGAGAGGCTGTGCAAGTCTTGCCTAGGAAGCAGCTGCTTACAACAGAGGTGTTTACCTCCAGCATTCCCAGCTGATTTGCAATCCATCTTTAAATCCAGTTCCCATTAATGAGAACACTTACACAGCTAAGGAAAGACACTAGTACCACCCTCTACAGGGAGCACCAAAGAGATGGCTGTTAACCAATTCCAGGCAGCTGGAATTTCCATGTACACCCCAGTTTTTAACCAAGAAACTGCTAGAAAGGACACATTTGAGAGTAACATCACCAATTCTGTTTCCAGCTTTTATTTTTTTGCTCGTGTCCACAACTTATTATTAAAATAAACTCAAATCCAGAGAGAGAGAGAGGACAGCAGCAGTTCCCACCTAGTGTAAAGAGACACAGCTCTATTTCCAAACCTTTCTGCGTTCAGGTTTCCTTGGAGATCCTGAGTTTTATGCAATACTGTCACACACTATTTTTTTTTTATTATTTTTACAGTGAGATCTGGAATTGGTAGTTTGCCACAAAGCTGAAAAACTGTGGGTGCAGAGATGAGCTCCACCAAACACTGCTGACATACATTTTATATATGTTGACCTGGAGGGAAGGGAACTGTTCCTGGCAGATCTGACACAGGGAACAGCCCCTCATGTTTAACCACACCCAATCACAGCCCAGCACACAGGTATTCAGCTCCAGACAGAGGCAGGATTATTTAATTCCTAATTAATCAAGATGTTTAGGCAGAGGGATATCCTCTGTTTTGCTGACTCCTCCAGGGTCAAGGGACAGGGTCACTTCAGACCACAGCAATCCCCTGCTCAACCCTTTACACTTCCCATCCACTGTCACCCGAACAGGGCAACCAGTACACCTCAGAACTGGTCAGACTCTTTACACTGCTGTGCCACTGTGACAAAAAGTCATGGACAGCTACTCTTTCCTTTCTGCAGCCACTCAGAGCACCTGGGACCTCCACTGAGCGTTTAACTCTGCCAGCTCCCTAAGGACCAAACTCAACAGCCTCAAAAAAATCCACAGAGACCTTCTAGGACAACGAAGAGCATGGCTCAGAGGCCACCCAGCACCCTCCTGCAGGACAGGTCACTCAGTGACTGGGGAAGGGTCCCCATCTCCTGGCAGCACCACAGGCTGGCACTGAGGGCACCACCACGTAAGTCTCTTGAAGCCACCCGAGGGTCCAAAAGTGCCCTTCATCAGGGGGTGCCCCAGGGGACACTTCTCCTTCTGGTACACCTGGGGGTGCAGCCCTTGGCCACGCAGTTTGTTGTGCAGCCACTCAGAGCCGAACTGAACGGCGCAGTCCAGCAGACACTCCAGATCTGAGAGAGCCAAGAGGGAGCCCGGTGTTAACGGGTGGATCCTGGCCAGGTACAAGATCTCATTCTTAATGATGTTTCCTGGAAGGGGTCAGGAACAAGGAGACAGTGAGGATATTTCTAATCAAGGTAGTGCAGGCTGCTGGCTCCAGCCTGTGATTTCTGCCTCAAGGATCATAGCCAGCAACACCACTGTACATTCTGTACATTCCCTGTACCAGATGTGGCATCCAAAGAGTAGACTTAGAGCTGGGATTGGACTGGAAGAGGTTCTCTTCCCCCTACCATTGTTACAGACACTGAAGATGACCACATGACCTCAGCTGAATCAACCAGCTCTTAGACTAAAGTGAAAACTGCCTAAATATGCACTTCTGCATCTGTAGATATCCCAACCCACCTCCTTCCCTATTCCCTGGAACTCACCCAGCCCTGAAAAATATCTTTGATCTAGGAGGGTGTAGCAGATGGGATCAGGTGCACAGAGGGCACGCAGCGCCCGGCCCCGGTGGAATTCCACAGACAGGATGTCAGAAGCAGGATCAGCCCTCGGAGAGGAGCACCAGAGCATCCGGCAGTTGTAGAAAACAAGGAAACCTCCGCTCTCGAAGTACAGAACCAGCCTGGGAGGAGCAGGGAAGATGGAGTCTCTCATCAGAAACAGCTCTGAACTACTTGTTATACTCTGCAGCTGTATATATATTCAGCCACTGTCTCAAGGCAAGGTGGCATCTTTAATGATTGCAGCCATGAAGCTTGGTGGTGAACCCACACAACTGGTGGAGTTTTTCCTTCTGCTGCCCTGTGACCCTGGATGAGCAAGCCTCCAGCAGGACAGTCCACAAACCAGAGAAATGGATATTAAAAGTGGCACAAAAAACTGTGTCTAAAAATACTTGTGTAGAAATAAAGTCATCCTTCAAAAAATCATAGAATCGTAGGATGGTTTGGGTTGGAAGAGAACACAAAGATCATCTTGGGCCACCCTCTGCCACAGACAGGGACACCTTCTCCTACCCCAGGTTGCTCCAAGCCCTGTCCAACCTGGCCTTGGACACTTCCAGGGATGGGGCAGCCACAGCTTCTCTGGGAAGCTGTTCCCCCTTGCTCTGTACAATTCCAGTGGGATTTAGGACACAAACCATAGCCATGTTTTCAATTCACTGCTGCCTTCAACAGCATCACTCCAGCCTGTGATTCCAGGTATATGAGGCATTTGCTATTTATCCAAGGCTTTTTTAAAAACACATAATTAGGAGAAACTGGCATTTTTAGGGCATGATTCAGCCTGGCACCCTAAAATTTCTCTCTTCAAGATAAAAATCTTAGCAGAGCTGGTACTATAATCCCCAGGCAATTGCATCCTACAGTTCCACTGTGGATTTTCTGCTTGAGCACACCCCACATTCACTCATGCCTTAAAAATGATTAGAGAAAATCAAGGCTAAGAGCATTCCCACACAGATTTGGTTTGGGAGAAAAGAGAAGAGGAAATACCTGGGCACAGGATCCTTCCAGTCCCCCCTTTTATTGGCTCTGTTTGCCCTCGAGAACTCGTTTGCCCGGACACTGCCGAACATGCCGAAGTGGATGCGCAGCCAATTGCCCCGACCCTCTGCTGCCTCTGGGGCTTCAGATCTTGAGTGCTGAGGTTCCTGCAGCTCCTCATCCTGGGAATGGGGACGTGGAGCACCAGCCTGTCCTTGCTGTCCCTGGGCAGGACAGTGTACCCCACAAGCAGCCTCTCTTTGAAGCGCTGTCTCTTCTGCAGTTGGTCCAAAGGGATCTTCAGCTTCCACAAATGCCAGGTACAAGTTCTTTCCATGAACCTGAGAAAAGAAGAGGGATGTGCTGATGATCCATAAAGGATCATAGCACTCTAGAAAGACTTGGGTTACAATGGGCCTTAAAGCTCATCTTGTTCCAAGCCCGCAGCCACGGGCAGGGATAACCTCCACTAGACCAGGTTGCTCAGCCCTCATTCAACCTGACTTTGAACACTTCCAGGGATAAAACCTCTGGCTGTTTCCATACAATTGACTTATTTTCTACAGCCTCTATCAGAGGGCACATCATCCCACCCTGAACATGGGATTCATCAGCATCCAAGCCATTCCCATCAGAGCTTGGGTCATCTTTGCAGATTCCTTTGCTTGCACCTGATGCACAAGGTGTTCAGATGCCACTCAATTCTGAATCCCTCCCAGGAGCTCCCATCAGGCCCACCAGGACACACACTCATGGGTTTGAAATTTGTCATCATCGCTTCTGATTCATCTTCCCACTTTGTGCTGGGTGCATTTCATGCTTTTCATTTTGCTCCCCACCTTTAATCAGAGGTGAGGCTGCAGCAGGCTTTGGCCAGCCATGTCCAAATCAACATCTGGGGGTGTCAGGCCAGTGGAACCCCATAGGACCAACCCAGTGTGACTTCTGATGAGTACCCACAGCACAGACATCTCAACTCAGCCAGGTGAAACCCTCAGGGAAACATTCACAGGTTCTGCACCTTCTGTCACCCAGGTGTGGGACAATGATGACTTTCCTCAGACTTTTCAGGGATCTGTAAATTCAACTGTAGCACAGCTCACCTGGGAGTCCTGGAGCCTCAGGGCATTCAGGTCTTTCACATTGAGCTTCTGGCTGCTTCCCCCCACCTTGGCCACCACTTGTCCCACAAAAGGGGAGGTCAGCAGCTGAAACTTTCTCACTGAGGGTCCCTCTGGCATCTCCAGCAGCTGTGGAGGGATTAGCAGGTCCTTGTCACACTCTGCCCTTGACTTGAAGGGAAGCTGAAACTCAGAAATACACAGAATGTTCTCCTAATTTTCCTCCTTAAATTCCTGTGGCAAAGTCCATGAAGATAAATAGGAACAGGACCAGGGAGGTGGAGGAGTTTCCATCCTAGCGAATATATATATAATTTAATCCAATACAGCCCTGAACAACATACTCCAATGGCAGTTTTCAAGCTACAAGCAGGATTTTGGCCTAGGCAATCTCCCAAAGTCCTTTTTTCCTGGGGCAGTGGAAGGTTTCCCTGCCATCGTCAGGGGGTTGGAATTAGATGATCTTGAATGTCCCCTCAACCCATTCTATTCTGGTTTTCCGATTTTATGATTAGTGACCCAGAACCAGCATAGTGGCACCAGGCCAGTGACCCATCTTTTTCCCAATGCACCATGGGAAGCACTGCTCCCATGGAAAGATCAGCCCTGAAATTAGAACATCTCCACCCCTTGCTTTACCCACTGCTTGCCCCACTGACTGCAATGGCACGGAACCAGTTGGGGAGAATTCCTACACTCTGCTAACAGCATCTGGGAGCAGAAGGCTCTGGATAAGGGGGAGATGAAGCAGCACCATCCTGCAGCTCCTTCCAGGAACTCACACCAATACATAAGGAGTTATTTCTGGCATGAAGTCACTTGCAGCTCTTCTGAGGATTTCTGCTGGTTGTGGGTGTACAAGGAAAGCTCAGTTTGGCTTTCATCCCGCAGTGCCAGTTCTCCCTGCAGACTAATTCCAGAGACCAGTACTGATCAGAGGCTCAGCTTCAAGCTCCACAGCAATCAGTACAGAGCTGTAGACAACCTGGCACAGCTCTGAGACAGCTGGATGAGAAAATCAACAGCAATCCTGGGGTCCCCCACCAGAAGAGCCATTGCCACCTCATGCCAGCCATTCCTGGGCTGCAGCACAAACCAAATCCCTTTTGGAAGGGCTCAAGAGGAAAACACGTTAGGGAACATTAATGTCTTAGATCCAGGTACAGATATTAAGTGGTCATTGAAACTAGATTTAGCAAGGGTAAAAGACTGAGCTTTAGTCCTCTGCCTTCAAGGGCATGTGATGGTTATTCACAGGCCTGCTCCAGTTTTATCCAAAAAAATCTGCGTATTATGTTGATCAAGAGACAGCTAAAGAGATGCTCCTGCTGCCAAAGGCACCAGCAGCAGTTTGGAAGCCTGGAAACAGCTGGGCACAGGTCATCCAAGGAGTCTGTCCCGACTATCCAGGCACTGGCTTCATGTCAGGCAGCATGGATTGAGCCCCAGGACAGCTTATACAGCTCAGAGCTCACATCCCAGGGAAGTTCATCACCTGCAAAGCCCTGACTGCTGCTAAGTCAGTTCTCCACAGGCTCCTTGTGAGAGACTGGAAGTTCTGGGAGCTCTGTAAGTTATTAATGCTCACTCTGCCCCAGCTGTAGCCTGTCTGACAGCAAAGGAACACTCTTCCTCAAGAGGGAAGAGTGGGCTGCTGTTCCCCAGCACATCAGAACCACCAGCATCTGCCATCCTTATCCCATGTACCTGATTCCCTTATCTCCATGTGTCTCCTTATTTCACATTTTTACTCTGGACCCACTTCAGTCTCATCCAAAGTGCTCCTCCCTCCAGGGAGGAAGAGGAGGGAAACCATCCCCAGCCCTCTGCAGGGCATTACACCCATCTCACCATGCTCATGACCACCTGGGTCTGGGCGGGGAGCCAGGCNAAAGCCCAGCACCCACAGCAGAGCAAGGACGAGGCTCATGCAGCTCTGCCTGCACCCAGGGATTGCAGAAAGGCCCCCTGTGACCTTACACCCCTGGGCAAGGCTCCTGCAGGGACCTCAAGGCACAGCTCTGACCCTCCACACGCAGTCAGGGGGAGCAAAGCCCTCCACCTTCTCACGTTCAGCCAAGCACCAATTTGCAGCCGTTCTAAGAAAAAGGGCACTGAGTTCCCACCCCATTCTCACCCACATCACCCCAGGGCAGTGAAGGCACCCACTGCTTTTCCCCCAAGCCCCACATTCCTCTCATCCACTGCTCTCCCCAGGCCCAGCCTGTGCATCCATTTGGGAAAGCAGACTGGGCGGCCTTCCCCCTCTAGTTCATTGCCTCCCCTCTACTCCTCACAGCCCTTCCTCTACCCCCAGCCACCTCCCGCAGCACCTCTACCCACCCTCGACAGGACCTCCTACAGCCAAGCCCCTTCCACCCTCCTCCTTTTATAAGGAGGAAGATTCCCCCCCCAGTAGCAGGGCAGCTGCCCAGTTGGCTGCTGGGGGAGGAATGGGCGGGTTCCAGGTGCTGGCCTCACTCGCCCCACCAGCTGTACCGGTCTGTGAACTGGTTGGACTGGGAAGGAAGCTGGGCAGTACCTGGCGGAGTGATGGGGTGCTTAAAGGAGGGCGGTGCCCCTGCAGAGTGGGAGGTGGCTGAGCACAGACCTTGCTGACAACTTGATTTCCCTTCCACGGTGTCTTGTGAAGTGCTCGGTATGAGTACTTCATAATAGTCTCGGAGTTCAGCTGGAAGCATTCAGGCTGATCAAGGCCTGCTGAGCAAAGCTTAGTGAGAAGACCAGAAAGCTGAGTCGTGATGGTTTTTAAGTGCCCCCAAGGGCTTCTCCCCTCTCTGCTGTGTTCGGGGTGTTACCAGTACTGGGGATTTTCCTCATTTATATTATAATCATAGTCGCAGACTGGTTTGGGTTGGAAGGGACCTTAGAGACCATCCAGTTCCACCTCTCTGCCATGGGCAGGGACACCTTCTACTGGACCAGGTTGCTCCAAGCCCTGTCCAGCCTGGTTTTGAGTTGCTCCAAGCTGGGTCTGTCACCTCTGAGTTTTTCACCCTGTGTTGGCCATCCCGAATCCTGTGTAGAGGAGGGGGCTCTGTGTGGCTCTGGGGCTTGGAGACAATATTGATTCTCGTGCAATAACTCATTGCTTGGGAATCCCCAGGTTTAGGCAATTAATTTACCAAAGATTTTCCTTCTCATTAATAATCTAATGTCTATTATATAGGAATTTTATATAGGACAATGAGTAATGGGTGCAAGTTGAAGGAAGGGAAATTTAGATTAGATATTAGGAAGAAATTATTAACTTTGAGGGTGATGAGACACTGGAGTAGGTTGCCCAAGGTGGTTGTGGCTGCCCCATCTCTGGAAGTGTCAAAGGCCAGGTTCAATAAGGCCTTGAGCAGCCTGGTCTACTGGAAGGTGTCCCTGCCCATGGCAGGGGAGGGGACTAGATGAATTTTAAGGTCCCTTCCAATCCCTTAATATTCTATGATTTGGAAAAATGTTTACACCATGAGGGTGGTCAGACACTGAACAGGAACCCAGAGAGGTGGTGGGATTTCCATCCTGGGGTATGTTCAAAACTTGACTGAACAGGGCTCTGAGAAAGCTGATCTTATTGTTTCTGACTTAAAATTCCCTGTAATTCTTTCATTGTGAGCTCTCTGGGATAGGACCCACTTCATTTCTTCTCCAGGTGCATTTCATGTTTTCAGTATTTCATCATTTACCCCCCGCCCTCTCCAAGAAGCCTACGAGGGTAGACAGAATCAAGTAGAAACCTTCTGGCTTTATTATCATTGTTTTATTTCCATTAGTTCTAAAGGTGTAGGAGTTACGTGGATTGGTAGCCATACTACTTCATAATAGATATTTTTTTACATCTTTAAATAATTACAGCTTGTTCAGTTAGTTGGTTTCCCTCTCCCCCTTACAAATAAGTGTCTGTTTCCATGAGACCTTCCCAGATGACCTGGGAAGCTTCAAACTTTATACATGGGGAGAAAAAAAAAAAGGCAAAACAAAACACCACCCCTGACATAGTCACAGCTTCAATGTTACATTGAGAGTTGTTGATTGGTTTTAAAGCTCCCTTGCAATATACCTGAGCTCCTCCTGATTGCACCCTCTGCATCCAAGCCCATAAGATTGCAAGTGATCTGTGGATCTTGTCTGATCAATTTACACAGAATAACTGAAGTGAATCAAGATACTGCACTTCCACAAAGAGCAAAGACATTTATAAGTGGTTAAATGACCTTTCTTGGCTCCCTGTCGTGGTTCTCATCTGCCCATCTCACTTTGGTGGCCACTGTGCCAGTGCAAAGGTCTGGTTTGACACAACCAAACTTTGTGCTATAAACCCTTCAGCATCAAAATTTTCCTGATTAGGGATGATCTCAGGGTCTTGATCAAAGTCATCTCAAGGGGAAGAAATCCCACAAAAGCATTTTTAAATGTGCTGAGGTGCTTTGCAGGAGTGGGCCCTTCCCTCTTGCTCTTCAGGGGAGGGATAGTTCTTGGTCTTGTGTTTGTGTAGGACCTGGTATGTATCTCCTTAGGTTCTCCAGCAATAAAAGCAATAAAAAAACCAGTAATTACTTTGCCTTAATGGTCTCTAATAATTCATTCCCAAAGCAGGCTGTAACTGCCTCCTCCATCACAGGCAGGAAAGCAGAGCTCAGGTGAAACCTGGAATTTTGTAATTGGCTCCTCTTGCTGGAAGGAGCTGAGTGTCCTGAAAGTGGTGGCACTTTAATCCTCTAGTCCTGTGAGTATCCCTTGGTCTGTCACTTCTGGAGTTTGCCATCCTGCATTGGCCATCCCAGCTCCTACCTGCAAGATGTGGCTCTGAGTGATTCCTGGGCTTGGAGACCACATTCAGCCTCCCACAATGACTCCTCACATGGAAGTCCCCAAATGTGTACAATTAATTTGCCAGTGATTCCTGGAAAAAACATTTCCAGCATGAGAGTGGTTGGTCAAACATTGGAACAGGAACCCAGAGAGGTGATGGGATTTCCATCCTTGGGAATATTCAAAAATTGCCTGAACAGGGGGCCTTAAGAGACCTGATTTCATCCCTTCTGAGTTAAATTATTCTGTAATTTGATCATTAGAAACTCTGAAGAAAGGGACCCATCAATTATGGTGTGTTTGTACCCCACCTGAAATGGTGATGCTGCATCTGAGGTCGGTCTCTCACCGTCCTGATATCATCATTGGCCTGAAAAAGACAAAATCTCTTGGGACAACAGCAGCTCTACAACAGTTTTGGGTGATTGAAAAGAACCGCAGAACCTGGTATATCTGAACTTCTGCTTCTGGTACAGAAAGGGGGACAAAAGAACTAATGTCTACCCCTAAAGAGCTGTCCTCTACCCTTAAAGCTGTCCTCATGGCCCCCAGAGCTTCACCTTTTGAAAGCAGATGTCTTGTTCTGTTAGCAAGGACTAGTAAATGCTCCTCACTCTGTTTCAGGAATTGTTTTTCAGGCTTTGAGGAAGGCTTAAATCCAGTTCACAAATCTCTACCAAGGCGACATAAGGCAGGGATTTTGCCTTTTGGCATTATAAGCAGAGTTCTTTCTGGTATCTCTGAGTGGGTTTTAAGGGCAGGAGAAAAATTCCACCGGGGAATTGGGCTTTGAGGGAAGGAGGAGGAGCACAGCAATAGGGAAGGGAAGGTCAACAGAACCACTGTGAGCCTCCAGATGGAAAGAGAAATGTGAGCGTGGTCTGGACTTTTAATCCTCTCCAGGAGTCTCCACTCGCTCTTGGGCTTTCCAGGGTAGTTCTGGATATCTCAAAAGTTGGCATGAGCCACGTGGCATTTTGTGGGGCAGGCTGCTGTGTTATGGCCAGGAATTCACTTCCAGATTCCAGGAGAGCTCAACTGTCATTAACAAAGGGATTTACTTGAAGGAGGAGTTTGGCTAAAGATCTTCCTGCCAGTGGAGAAACACCTTTGTGTTTTCACCTCAAATTCATATTTTTCAGTGCTATTTCTGGCCTCTTCTCTAAAGCCTAGCAGATCTGAACAAAATCACAGAATTTCATTTCTTTTTATTCATGTTTCATGAATGTCTTTCCCTCATCTGTAATTAGCACTAATGAGGCTAAACACTGCATTAGCACTGCAAGACAGAGTGGGAACTGGTGCAAACACCACCCAGCTGTTCCCATGGCATCATTGCCATGGTGTTTTTCTCTGGGGAGTGTGGAGGCTCTGCCACCCCTCCAAAACCCTGCAAATCTGAGCTATGGAGAGAACAGGGGATGCGAGAGGGTCCAGGACTCTTCAGTCACGACCGGTCCAGTTGAATCCTTCTCCTTAGAGAAGATTTTACACCACTGGGAGGAAAAGGGTGAGCTCAAACAAAGACAACACAATGCCATTCTTTTGCTTCAAACCTGTCCGTGGCTCTCCTCTTCAGCAAGCCATGTGCTTTAGTTTGTGTGGAAGAACACTCCTTGTGGGACTGTTAAACAGTGGGAGACAAGAGGGTGGCACATTTGGGAGGGTTGCACAATCCCCCTTAGAGATTTTTCACTTGGCAGTTCTGTACTCGAGTTCTGGATGCGGGGAGGAAAGGAGAGGAGCTGGGAAGGCAAGAAGGGTACAGAACTTGGGAGCAGACAGCAACAAGAGTGAAGAATCTTGCAGGATGAGGTCTCCCAGGAAGTCTCTGCGTGGACAGGCAAAGCTGTCCTTCCTTGGAAACGTTGATGCAAACGTCATGGGAAGCATCTGGTGAAGCACTTGGGCTGCCCAGGGGAGCTGTTGTATCTGCTGTGCTGGAGTTTGAGTTTGTTAAACCAGAGGCAAAGCAGTCAGGGCTGGATTAGGCAGGACTGATCCCTTTGGGAAAAGGGAATGAGTCAATGGGCAGGCAAACAGTCAAGTCTTGTTTAATGGAGTTGTGCTTCTCTTGCAGGCAAGCAAGTCTGTGCACATGCTTGATAAAGAAAACAGCCCCTGCCACCTCCAGTAGGGGTTGAAGCCGCTGCTTGTTGCAAAAAGTGAAATCCTAAAGGATTAGATGTGGGAAATGGTCACGAGCCAGTTTTTAGAGGGAAAGTGGGCACTCACAGTACAGCCAAAAATAAGTGACAGTCAGATTTCATCAATGGCATCCAAACCAACATAAAAGTAGGCAAAATAATTAAATTATCTGTCTGAAAAGCAATGGCACAGCAGCGTTAGAAGAGCATCTTTCACTTGCTGTGCTCTTGAATCATCTCTAAGCCTGCCTTGTCGCTATCCATCAGGGAAGAGGCCAGCCATTTCCTTCAGGATTTGATGACCAGCATGTGTCTCATCTACCTTCTTCCAGAAGGTTCCTTCTTCCAAAATCCCGCTCTGACTTTGGACAGACCTACTCCAGGCTCAGCCAACAACCTTTTGGAAACACAATCACACGATTTCGTAGTGATAAATAGGAAAGGAGTTACTATTAAATACGGACATTCATGAGTTTTCCAGACCATCTAGGAAAATGAAGACAATGCTCTACATGTGTGAGCTGAGGAGGAAGGGGGATGTCTCTTTTTTTCTCTGCCCTACATCATATCAAATCCACTAAAGCCACTAAAGAATCTCTAGTGAAGTCTGTTCAGCAAACTGTCCTGGAACTGGCTCCATTTGGTAGAAGATCATTGAATTTGGGTCATGAGAAGACAATGGCATTTTCTTCTGTTCAGGAAAAGAATGGGTGGTGACAGAAGTGTCTCTGCTCCACCGTTATCTGAGTCTTAAAATGCCAGATATTGTTAAATAAAACTCAAGAACTGTATCCATCTCTGCGTTTCTGGCTGTTTCATAGTAAGTGGTGACAGTCAAATAGAGAGGCTCATTTAAAGTGGGGGAAAAAGGCTTGAAATCCTTGAGTTACTCTGAGATTTGAGTCTTCTCTGTTCATTTCATAAGAGCTCCCCTACACCTTGGATAGGTTCTCTTTACCTCTTGGCTGGAGCGTCTCACAAGGGGAGAGAAGGCAGGAGAGCAGGGGAGGTGGAGACAACATTGACTTGATGATTACGTGGCATCTTCTTCATCTCTCAAGTGGGTCAGCCTGGAGTCCATAGGGAAGGGCCCAGGTTATGCAGTTATGATGTCCCCGTGGCTCTCAGCCAGCACCAGGCTGTTCCAGGAGTCCTGTTTGGAGCTGGTTTGGGGAGACTGGCTCATGGCTGACTGGTAAGCCTGGGGGGAAAGCTTCAGAGCTGAGATCGCAGGGTGAATGGTTGATCCATGTCCAGACATGGCAGAGACTGAGAATGCCTATGGAAAAAGGAGGATGCTGTGAAAAAAGCTTCAAACCTTAGAGGACCATGTGAATCCCTTTAGTGTGGGCTAGTGCTGTTGTAAAAATGTGTCTGGATTTGCTGCAAGGCTGGAGATTGCAGCCTAAATTGATACTTTGGGCAGGCTCTTTCCTTTCTTCCTTTCATTCTAATTCTAGAAACACAGAACGATTTTGGGTTTGAAGAGACCTTAAAGATCATCTCATTCCCGCCCCCTGCCATAGGCAGGGCGCGGGAATGAGATGATCTTTAAGGTCACCTTCAACCTTCCACTATCCCAGGTTGCTCCAAGCCCTATCCAGCCTGGCCTTGGACACTTCCAGGGATGGGGCACCCACAGCTTCTCTGCGCACCCTGTGC
Organism: Tichodroma muraria; assembly: GCA_013390105.1. Lineage (NCBI taxonomy): Eukaryota > Metazoa > Chordata > Aves > Passeriformes > Sittidae > Tichodroma > Tichodroma muraria. Next base: position 116,425 of record WAAG01079142.1, read on the forward strand.
CAGGGCCTCCCCACCCTCACAGGGAACAATTCCTTCCCAATATCCAATCTAAACCTGCTCTCTTTCAGTTTGAAGCCATTTCCCTTTGTCCTATCACTCCAGACCCTTGTAAATTGTCTCTCTCCATCTTTTCCTGCAGCCTCCCTTCAGGTGCCTGTCTTTAAGTACCTAAGTAAAGTTTTGAGGATGTTCTCCCCGTGTCTGCCACCCTATTTCCCATCTTTTTTCCCACTGCCAGCACCTCCCCTCCGTACCTGAGAAATGGGGCTGGGGTGCCCATAGTGAGATGAGAGCCCGGGTTCTGTTTTGATGGGGCGCATTTCCTCGGTGGTCGTGGTGCTGCTGCTGCTGCTGCTGGTGGAGCTGGTGGTCGGGGTAAGACTCTCGCTGCTGGATGGGCCTGGGAGGAACCAGAGGGTAGGACAGGCTCTTTCCAAAGACCTTTCAGCACAGAGCTGTGCCCACTCACCCAGAAGTTAGTGTGGTAAAAATAAATTTAAAAATAGTTGGAAGGGTATTCAGGTATTTAGATATCCCCCATTTTTTTAAAAAATTGGCCTGTTTGTCATTGGATCTCTACTTTGAGGGCAATGTTGTCAGAAATATAACTGCACACACAAGTACATATAATAAAATAAATTCCTTCATTCAACACTTACCTGCTGGTGCCTTTGTTTTGTTAAGGTTCTTAGGCTTGCGTTTCCTCGTCTGAATTCCCTCTTTTCTCATGGCTAAAGGCCTTGGGACCTGTGGATCCAAATAGAAAAGCACATTGGTTTCTAAATGTCCTTAAGGTCATCTAAGAGAATGTGATTCCAGTTCTAACTTGTGGTCAAGCTGGTTTAATTGAAAGCAACAACAAGATGGAGCCCAAATTCCCTGGTCAAGAGAGATTCAAGATGTGCATTCAAATGGGACTAAGAAGGCAGCTGAATAATCACACCATGATGCTGAGTGGTTTAGGGCCAGAAGGGAACTATGGCTCATCTGTTTGTGCTTCTGACTTGGCTTGTTTTACTAAAGTGTCTGAATTTATGTGGGAAAAATCTGTGCCTGGTTTCATTAGGTTTTAAGACTTATTTGCAAAAAAGGGGACCTAATTAGTAAGTGAGAAATACCCAACGTGCACACCCCCTTGCAGGTACAAGCACGACGTAACCTTGCGGGGGGCTAAACCCAGAAGGAGAGCAGGAGGAGCACCTCCAGGAGAGCAGAGAGGCACGTAAAGAACCCGGCCCCCAGCGGGGTGCCATGAACACCCTCCCACAGCAAGGACTTACCCCGTGGAGCTTCATGTAGAGCCCGCAGGCGTTGCAGACGGGCTCCCCCTCGGCGTTCCTGCGCCAGAGCGTGGTGGTCGTCGTGTGGCAGTTGGCACAGGACAGTCCGACGCGGCGGGATGCTGACTGTGGGGACAGCGGAGCAAGGAGACACGTCAGCCCTGCAGTGCCCTCGCCAGCAGCGCCCCACATCCCAACCAGCTCGCTCCACCACGCCTCAGAGGGGAGGTTCCCTCTCCTCTTGCCTCTCTTATTTCTCTGGATTTTTCTCTTTTCGCCCCTTTGCAGTTGCCCGACGGCCTCTTTCTGCCCCTCTTGCCTTTCTGCTAACCCCAGGAGGTCTCAGCTCTCCTGGGCTGTCTCAGATGGCACCAGAGACATGAAACAGAATTGTTAAGGTTGGAAAAGACCCCCAAGATCATCGAGTCCAACCTGTGACCGATCACCACCTCGTTAACCACACCAGAGCATGGAGTGCCACATCCAGTCGTTCCTTGGACACGTCCAGGGATGTGGACTCCACCACCTCCCTGGGCAGCCCCTTCCAATGCCTGACCACTGTTTCAGTGAAGAAATTCTTCTTCACGTCCCACCCGAACCTCTCCTGGCACAGCTTAACGTTCTGTCCTCTCATCCTAAACCTGTTTCCTGGCAGCAGAGCCCAACTCCCACCTGGCTGCACCCTCCTGTCGGGGAGTTGTGGAGGACCAGAAGGTCCCCCTGAGTCTTTCCCAAGAATCCCACATCACCTGAACAGAGCCCCAGATCCCCAGCATCTCTAGTGGCAGCTTAGAGCCCCCCCTGCACGTGTACACACCTACACCAAGGTGTCTGCATCTCAGACCATCCTGCCTTTTCCAACTCCCAAGCCCTTCCAAGCATTGTGGCTGTCCCAAAAAAATGTTATCAATACCATAAATGTTACATATTCTTTTCTGGCTTTGTGCTATGTTGCTCATAGAGCTCAAGGGGAAGATAAAAAAAAGAGAAGCTTCCAGCAGCATTTTCCTCCTCTTGATAAAGAGGGATAATTAATAGGAAGTCAAACTAATTAATTAGTGCAGGGAGCAGACCCAAAGTTCCTCTTCTGGGCGGACTGGTTTAGTCCAGCTCAGAAGGCAAAAGGAGAAAGCAACAGGCTTGAAGCCGTATAAAATGCAAGTTTTGAGCTGGGAAGCAGAGTGGGAGGTGGAGGAAGAAAAAGCCACATCCTCCACACCTGCCTGACTCTTCCCATCATCCTTCAAAGCTCAGGCCTTAGAGGCCAGTAAATGAGAGAGGGGAGGTCCTGGGTGCCGGGGTGAGGTCCTGCCGGGATCGGTCGGTGCCTGGAAAGGCGTTTCACAAGAGGGCGCTCGGTGCCTGCGGCTGCTGGCAGCGCTCAGGCTGCCGGTGCCACTTGTGTCACTCGCAGGGGACGGCTGGGCTTGGGCACAGGCAGGGCTGAGCGATGCAAAGGGCAGGGCAGGGTGGGGATGGAGCCTCGTGGAAAACAAGGAGTGTGGAAACCTGGCTTTCAGGTGGCTGCTTTTAGCTTGGGTTCACGGTCACAGAATGTTATGGAATCATAGAATGTTGTAGGATCATGGAATTTTAAGGGGTTAGAAGTGGTGTTGAAGCTCCCCTGCCATGGGCCAAGGACACCTTCACTAGACCAGGTTGCTCAAGGCCTTATCCAGCCTGACTTTGAACTTTCTCGGGGTTGGAGCATCCATAGCCTCCCTGGGTAACCTATTCCACAGTCTCACCACCCTCACAGTAAAAAATTCTTCCTAATATCTAACCTAAATTTCCCCTCTTTAAAATTGTTCGCATTGCTCCTTTCCTGTCACTCCAGCTCCTGATGAAGAGTCATGGCTTCCTTGTAGGACCCTTCAGATACTGGAGGGGGCTGTGAGGTCTCCACAAGACCTTCTCTTCTCCAGGCTGGACAGTCCCAACTTTCTCAGCCTGTCATGATGGACTCATGTCACTGGGAACACAGAGGCCTTCCCAAAATCCCTCACCAAAACATACAGGGAGCAGCAGATTATCAACACTGAGCTCACAGAATTATGGAATGCTTTGGGTTGGGAGGGACTTAAAGATCAAGTTTCACCCCCTGCCATGAACAGGGACACCTACCACTATCCCAGGTTGATCCAAGCCCCATCCAGCCTGACCCTGAACACTTCCAGGGATCATGGGGCAGCCACAGCTTCTGTGGGCACCCTGTGCAATGGTCTCAGCACCCTCACAGGGAAGAATTTCTTCCAAATATCCCGTCTAAACCTGCTCTGTCAGTTTGAAACCATTCCCCCTTGTCCTGTCATCCTTGTAAACAGTCTCTCTCCATCTTTCCTACAGGCTTCCTTCAGGAAAGCTGCAATTAGGTCAGCCCAAAGCCTTCTCTTTTCCAGGCTGAACAGTCCTGTTCCTGTCACCCAGGTTTCTTATGCATACCCCACCCCAACCCCACAGGCTTTGGGATGCTCTGACCTGCCCTATAATGGGGGCTTCACCTCACCCAACAGATCTGGGAGCATAGAATCCAAAAAAAGTATCCAGAAAAGTCACCATGAAGTGAGGGGCTCACCCAACAGTGACCAGGGACCCCTGTGGACAAGAGAAGATGGACTGGTACTGTGCTGGACCTGGAAAGAGTTGCCATTCCTCCAAATATACTTGCAGTGATACTACAGCAAAGACTGGCTTTTGCGGAACCACAGACCCCAGAATCACCCCGTGTCCTACAGCCCCTTCCGCTGCCTGGCTGAGCGTCTGGAGAACTGCTCTGGGCAGTACAAGGGCTTGGAGTGTCCCAAGCATGAGAAAATCTGGCTTGTTTTGGAAGTCTGGACCTCGTCTGGGCAGATGGAGTCAAAACCCCCCTGGCCAATCCAGGTGGCCAAGATTTTCTTTGCCTCCTCCTCACCCCACGTGTGTGACCTTGACTTACCAGCCTCCTCTGGGGTTTGAACAGGGGCCGGTTGATGCCGTTCATCTTGTGGTAGAGCCCGCAGGCATTGCAGAGGTAGTGCCCTGTGCCGTCCCTCCTCCACAGCGGGGTGGACATGGCCCCACAGTTGACACATTCTCTCCCCTCGGAATAATCATCAAAAAATTCTGCTGCCAGGATGGGAGAGAAGGGAAAAGACTCGGTTAATTAGGTGGCTGTACCTTTCATTGCTGCTCTGCTTCTCAGTTTAGCCCAGAAGGGATATTTCAAGAACTCACAAATATTCAGATTTTGTAGGTTGCAAGAAACAGCTCTTCCTTCCCCAAGGAAGCCGCTTCCTGGGATTATTGGGAAGAGGGACTCCTTTCCCTGCCATGGCTGCAGGATTTCTGTGGCAGCAGGGATGTTCTGGGACACAGATACCAGGAGACAGAAATGGAAATCTTTCCCTTCTGCTCTGACATTGTCCAGTTTTCGAGATTGGCCATAGCCAGGGCAAGCAGATCAGGGCAGGTGAACAACCCTGGTTAAAATCAAGGCAGAATCCTGCGACCACAGATAAAAACAAACCCCACAGAGTACAACTGCCCAGAGGTCAGGCAGCTGCATCTCAGCTGGGCAGGGAAAACCATTCCATGTGCCCTGCTTCCCATGGGAATGCTCCTCACCCAGCCCCTCTGCTGGGGGGAATGGCTGCAGAGAGCCAAGGGGAGGTTCGTGTGCCTTCACCCCATTCTCTGCATGGAAAACATCTCCTGAGTTACAGGAATCCACGTGTACAACATGAAGGTTCCCTGCCCATGGAATGGGGCTGGAAATGGATGGTCTTTAAGGTCCCTTCCCACCCAAACCATTCCATGGTTCTGAGATTCAAACCCCAGCTCAGGCTGACAGCTAACAGGGATTGCTGGGAATTTATGTGTGTTGGAAGCTCAGCTTTTGATGGAAATCTGTATCGTGCTTGATGCCACGCTCCAGGGCTTGCTGCATTCACCCACTGCCTCCCAGGTACATCCTGCACTGGGGCTCGGCTGCAGCTGGGATGTGAGGGACAATTGGGCATGGAGTGAGAGGAAAAGGGGGAATGCACTTAAACTGACAGAGAGCAGGGTTAGATCAGATGTTAGGAGGAAATTCTTCCCTGTGAGAGTGGGGAGTCCCTGTCACAGGTTGCCCAGAGAAGCTGTGGCTGTTCCATCTCTGGAAGTGAGGAGGCCAGGTTGGATGGGGCTTGGAGCAATCTGGGAAGGAGGAAGGTGTCCCTGCCCATGGCAGGGGTGGAATGAGATGAACTCTAAGGTCCCTTCCATCCCAAACCATCCTGTCATTCTCTGAACTTCCCTGGGCTGGGCCAGTCCAGTCCCTCTGGCTGTGGCAGGACCAGGAGGTTCAAAGGTCAGCACAACACAGCTTGACTGCATCATCCTTTGGAAAGACACAGCTCACTCCCCGTTCCATACAAACCCTTCCAGAAACCAAGAACTTCACTGTATTTTTTGCTTGTCCACCTGCTTTTTACACAAAAATCTCAGCTTCCTGCTGGAAGATAATTGCTCCCCAAGGAGCAAACCAACAAAATTTGGCTTCTTGCTGAGTTGTGCCTCAATCCCATGTGGATTCTCTGATGTCTAGCAAGGGTTATGTTCAGACATGGCCTTATTTTCTCTCTTCCCCAGACTATTCTTGGAAAATCTGCAGGAAACTGCATAACTGCGAAGCAGCCAAAGGACAAAAAAATTAATGAAGTGGCACCAGTTAACAGAGACAAATATTCACGTGAGCCTAGAAAATCTGGCTAAAAATGGCAGGAGATTACACCATGTGCACATGGGGAAATGGTAGGGAGCAGTAATTTATTGTACCCAAGCAGCTCTGGAGCCAGAAAAGCAGGAATCCAGTATCTTCCCAGCAGCTTAGGAACATCTCATTACCCTGAAGCAATTCTGGTGGTTTCAAAATGATAGGAATCCCTCCAGGTGATTTTTGTCCACGTGGATTCAGTGATACCATAACCCTCACTTTCCCCCTTAAAATGGCAATTGAGTCACAGCCAAAATCTAGATCAAATAAACTTCCTTTGAAAAGAGAAAGGATTGGAACAGCTGGTCAGGAAAGAACTCGTTTCCTTGAAAAATCTCAAGAAAGGAAAACATTGCACTTTTTTTTTTCATCTTAGTTGTTGAGATTTTTGATTATAATTTTCCAAAGAAAAAGCCAAAGTATTTTTGCAGTAATTTTTTTACTGTAAAAAATCCCTTCTTCTTTGAAAATAATTCAGTACAGAGTTATGGACATAATCCTGGGAGAATTTAGCAGAGCAGAGGTAATCAAAAATCAAACAGTTAAAACTTGAGTGATTTGAGTTGTGCCTGTGACTAATTACATAATGTGGTCTTTCTTGGAAATTTTTCCACCAGGAAACCAAAATATAAAAGTTTTTAATCAAAGACAAAGGAGAAAACTCCTAAAAGTCCCTCAGAAATGTTAAGAATTGGACTAGTTCTTGAATAAGAAGGTCCCTCAAAAAAATGTCAAGTATGGGTATAAATCTGGTTCAGAAGAATGTAAATCTCCTATCTTCTGGCAATAAATAATTTGTTGCCAAATGCTGAGTGTTGTTTCCCAAGAGTGGGACACCCAGATCCAGTGCCACATTATTTTCAGTGCTGGCTTCTTACTGACATACAAAAGACCAGTGCAAACCTGCCTGGAGACCTGCTCTCCTTTTCCATCTGCGTTTGACTGATATTCTGCCCTATTTCTTTGGTGCCTTTGGGTTGAGTTTTGGGTTTCTTTCCCAGTTTCCATGGGATTTGGACTGGAACGTCTCTCTCAAGGGACTTCCATAGAATCACAGAATGGTGAAGGAGAGACCTTAGAGCCCATCTCATTCCAACCCCCTGCCATGGGCAGGGACGCCTTAAACTATCCCAGGTTGCTCCAAGCACCATCCAAACTTTCACTGGTTGAAGTTTCCAAAAGTCCCCTTCTGCTTCTGTGGCAATAACATCTGTGAGACTTTCCCCTCTCAGCTGCAGGCAAAGGTGATCCTTGTGAACGTTCATAAACAGGGATCATTGGTGTTTGAGGGGGGGAAGGGACAGACTTTGTTCCCAGGGGACACCGAGGCTCCGCGGAATGGGTGGCTCTCCCTAATCACAGCCCCTATCAGATGGGTGTGTCCCCTCTGGGCAGCACCCAGTGCTGACTCAGATGACACCCGCAGAGTGCAACCTCATTAAAAACATTCCTGCAGCCCTGACGGAGCAGGGAGAGCTCCTTGACCTAGGGAGATATCACCTGGAGGAGCGATATCCTCACCTGCTTCAGGGAATGCTTTGGGATGGCACAGGAGGGTGTCTTGGGCACTGCTGGATGTTGGCTTAGAGATGATGATATGGGCTTGGTGCGTGTCATTTGTTGAACAAAGGGTGTTTGGGCCCTAAGGGAGTGGGGAACAAGGCACTAGATTTCTTAATAGAAGAAATTGTATTTTCATAATTATTACTTTGTATAAATAAAATTACATATATATATATATAATTTGATAGCATCACTGAACTCCATGATGAAGTTGCCGAGGGGAGCTTTCTGAGCTGTCCTTCTGGCCACACATCCCCCCTGCTCTGAAAAACCCTGAAAGCCTACAAAATAATGAGAAATATCACCTGAAGACCTGTAGCCTGTGCAGTTTGATGTGGGTGGGTGTCCAGGACCCAGGAAACCAAAATGTTCCCAGGCCTCAGAGCCCACAGGAACTGGGATCCACCAGCAGGCTGAGCTAAATTGGGCATGGAGGTCACCTGGCTTCAAATGCATTAATTGTTTAATTTGTCACTGTTATTAATAGTGGGGATTAAGGAGACTCCCCAGGAAAAAGCAGCAAAATGTTTCCTTGTCTTCTGGCTCAGGGCTGGAGCTCTAAATCCTGGCATTATGAGATCCCCTGACACTTATTCCTTGTACTTTGCAGCCGGGAAAGGAAACGTTTATTCAGGCAGCAAATGGCCCGAGCGGCTCCCGGAGGGCCCTGAACAATGAGGGGGGAAGGAAAGGCTCCCCCAGTCGCACTCAGGGCAATAATTTCCGTTCTGTGGCACAGGAGCCGCTGCCTGATAATGGAGATTTATGGGTCCATCCGGTGACCTCTGTAATGGCCTTTCTGCTGGAAAGATTTACTCCCTCTCCCGAAGCCAGGTACAGCCAGCACTGGGACAGGGTTGAGGAAAGGATTTGCTGATCAGGCTGAGAAGGACATTGGGCCACGGCTGGGGGAGCCTCGAGTGTGCTGAGTGGCCTCATCTTCCTCTTTGAATGTTCAGCTTCCCCACGTGCCTTTGCCAAGCTCTTATCTTGTATCTTGGGATCATTCAGTCCTTTTTTACGGGCTGGGTCCCTGGTGTTGACTAATCCTGATGGCCTTCTACTTAATTCTTCATAAAACCCTGCCTTTCGTCAATGAAGGAGCTTCTCACATGAAAGCAGATCATGAGATCTCACGGAATGACCAGTGGAGAGGATGGATTGTGTCCCATCCCTATCCTGGTCATCAACTTGCTGTGTAAAATGAGATTTTTTTTCCCTTTGCATCTACTGTTTATGAGCACTGCAAGGTCCCCGGGGCAGGAAATGTCACTTGTGTGTTGCACAAGAGCCTCCTAATCTTGGGTGAGGCCTTGAGTACTGCTCATGTCAGAAATACTTTCCACAATGGGATATCCAGTCCCCAGGGGACCAGGAGTGACTCCTGAATGGGGCACGGGGTCTGGTAGGGAAAAAGAATTCTTGGATGTGGCCCTTCATGACACTTGGTCGTTGGGAGGGGTCCTTCGCATCCACTGAGATCGGCCTGTTTGGACAATGGTGGGGGCAACAAAAAAGCAGATTGGAGCTTGCCCTGCCACACCTCCAGCACCTCTGGCTCACCAAAAGTCTGAGGAATTTTGCCTTCCCGAACAGGAGAACCAGATACCCACTTGCAACTCAACCCAAGGCTTGAGCCTGGAGAGGGGCTTGAAATGACTTCTTTCCACCATCTCTGCAAACCCCAACTCTGCCAGCCTGGCTCTCCATCCATTCCTAAGTCCAGACCTTTGGGCCTTTCTTTAGCAACCCATTCCTGGAAGTGGTCCAGGCCAGGTTGGATGGGGCTTGGAGCAGCCTGGGATAGTGGCAGGCGTCGCTGCCCATGGCAGGGGGTGGAACTGGATGAGTTTTAATGTCCCTTCCAACCCAAACCATTCTGTGATTCTGTGATTAAATCTGTTTGCATAGGACAGATCATCTTGAATGCATAAACCTGATAAATCAGGACCCTAAGGAATGATAACAGAAAAAGGAAGGATTTTGAATCCTTCAGTTCAGAACCAGCATCCAATCTATGAATTTCTCTTCCCAAACCATCCTGTGGAAGGGGACAAAGAGCCCTCCCTATCCTAGTTTGGGTCAGACCCTCCTGCATGAGAAACGAGGTTGTCTTCTACTTCCCTTCAGCCCCCTCCTGCCTTCCCCCTCTCTGGATGGAAAGAGACCTCCATTAATATAGCACTGGAGTTTTGTTTACAGCTGGAGAGATATTTGATATCAACAGTTCCCCCTGCAGAAGTGTCTTCTCAACCCAATGAAGCAACTCAGCAAAGGAGGAACTGTCCTTCAAACACAGCCAGGCCACTTAAAGCCTCTAAACAGAGCCTGAGAGCAGTTTTCCCAGCAGAGAAGCAGTTTCCTAAAACAATTCGTTATGATAAGAGGTGAGAGCCACGATCCTGTGTATACACAAACCCCAAATGGACTCTCAGGGGCACTCGCAGCTGAGGCAAACTACATGGACACCCAGGACACCCTCACCTTCTGCTTCAAGGGACAGCCACAACAGCATGGCAGGGGGAACAGGATTTACCATTCCCAGCCACTTTGTCCCAAATCACAAAACTGTTCCCATTAAAAAGTGGCAGTTTGGAAATCCTTCCTACTCGTCAAGCCTTTGGGGGTCCTTTAAACCAGCATTTTACTGCAGCTAGAGGAGCTGAAAGTCGCATCTTCTCTTTCTTTGGAATGGGTTGAGGTGTTTCCATGAATTGCATGATTCCAGAAGCTGAAGTTTCAAGGGGAAAAACGCGCCAAAAGGTTTCTGGTCAGATCACAGCCCAGTTAAAAGTGCTGGTTGGTCCAGGATTGTGGAAGAGAAGGAAAAAAACAGAGGAGAGACAATAGAGGAATGGACAGGGAGTGATTGCAAATTTAAAAAGCCCAAATTTATGCATGGGGGAGCTCTATAGCCAAAGGAAAGCTATCAGTGAGCCTTTCCTTTGTCCATGGGGACATCACCAGCTCGGCACACATCGGTATCAGAAAGTGAGGATGGAGCTAATGGAGCTAAGGGCGTTTTTGCAAAAACAGGTTCTGCTCATTGGCTTTTCCCCCTCTGCTCCCTCTTCTCTTCCTGTTTCCTCTCAGACAAAACTTGGGGAAAATTCACCCGGGGTTTTAGAGATTAATGGGATCTAAACACAGGGAGAGCAGGACAGTGCCTGTCTGAGCAGTGGGTTGGGTGCTGTGGGAACGTGGCTCCCTGCTCTCCCCTGCTCTCCTCTGCTCTGGATTAACAGAAGGCATCACCCATGTGATTGAGGATCTGCAGGAAGTGGGGAACCAGGTACATTCCCCACACTTAGCCAGGAACACAGTTTCAAGCAAAAAGCATCATTGTGCAGCCTCACAGAAATGGCTTGATGCCATCCCAGAAAGTTTTAGGGTTTATCTGACACGTCTATGGTGGAGAAAATGGCTGTGTACCCAGTTAGCTGCCTGGGCCAAACAGTTTTCCCTCTGAAAACATAAAGACCCTACTTATTGCTGAGGAAACATTCACCCTTCAGTCTGGCTTTCCAGAAGGCAAAGAAATCTGCTTTTTCCCCGGCTTCTCGAAACACCACGGTGAGACATTTCCCGTGCAGCCCTTCCCAGGCCAAATGTTTCACGTCAAGGCAAAGGGAACATTGTGTCCCTCCCCTGCAGCACTCCCTGCTCTGCCTGCAGCAAGCCAAGGTCTGTGGCACACACCATTGCCAGCAGCCAGGAATACTCCTTTCCTTCGTGGATATGTTTTCCGCGCTTTGAAGGACGGTGGAGGTGGAAGCAGCCAAAGGACCAGCTGAGATCATGTGCAGGAGGGCCACGATGGGAAGGCTGGGCAAATTCTGGGCCTGGCTTGGAGTTCAGTTTTGGCTCTGCGATAGGGTGCCCTTGGGAAAGGCTTTTCATCTCGTGGTGACACTGTCCTTTCCCCATGACAAGAAGTGACAATGGAGGGGGGCAAGAGGACGACTTTCAAAAGCCACAGCTGGAGACAAGAAATGGATGGAAGAAGGGTGGGTGGAAACAAGCTGGATTCCTCTAAATCAGATCTAAACAGTAATTTGGGAAGGGGTAGGAGCTGGGGGAATGGCCAACCTGGTTGCTTGGAAAAGCACTGACAGCTCCCCAGCACACCAAAATCACCAGGGCCCAAACCACCCAGAGCTGAGTGGAGAGACAGTCCACACACACACTGAAGGACCGTGTCCCACATCCCAAAGGTGCACAGCCTGCTCTGAAGGAGACAGGAATGCAGACAACCCTGAGGGCCTTTTGGTGGGAGCCTCTTGGCCACCTCTTTGAGAGCGACCTGGTGTCCAACAGCAGCTTCTGCTGACTGTCAAGATGTGCCTGAGTGAACTCCCACCCACCAAGGTGACCTCCCCTTCCTTACTCCTCCTTGCAGTTCTTACACTTGTAAATATCCCAGGCTCCTCTGATAAACAGGAGATTCCTCCGCTTATCGACTGTCCAAATATTTTTTTACAAATCTCAGATTAGCATGGAGAGCCCAGGGAATGGGCAAGATAGGGTCAGCCACAGCCTGGGGTCTGCTTGGCAGGAGGCACCTGGAAATGGTCTTTCTCTCTTTTGACAAAGAAAAAGGAGCCACAGCCTTGCCCTCCTTGAAATCTGGCCCATCTCCAAGTGGATGTGCCTGTCGAGAGACTCTTCTTTGATGGCCTCAGGGAAGGGACAGTGGGGAAAAAATGAAGAGGATTAGAAAAGCTTGGTATTTACAGTGCCATGATCCCTCCTGGGCAGCTGTTTCTGGGTTGGGAACAGGTAATGGATCATGTGCAGCCGTTCCTGGTGTCCCCACAGGGGACCACAAGCAGGTGTGCTGTGGAGTCCTGCCAAGCTGCTGCTCCGTGGCTGAGCCGTGGGAATTGGCCTTATGGCTACGGGGTAAGGGGTGAACCAGGGCCAGTTACTGGGGAGGTGGTGAAGCCTGATCCTAAGCCCAGACAGCAGAGTCTGGCCGTGTTCAAATGTTCTGAGACCACACTCACATCCAAACTTCTTCCCAGGAGCTGCACCAGGAGATGCCGGGCTCAGGCTGAGACCGTCTGTGCTTGGACCATGCCAGGGGCTAACAATTATCACAGAATCACAGAATATCCTGAGCTAGAAGGGATCCACAAGGATCATTGAGTCCAATTCCTGCCTCTGCACAGGACAACCCCAAGATGATTCTTCACCAGTGATTGAAGATTATGGTCTTTGGGTTTTCACTAGGAGATGGGGGAATGTCCATCCTTGGGCATTCCAAAGCCTCATCCACATGCCCTCAGCCACTGCTGAGGTGGTTGTCCTGCTATGGATCCCAAAACGTGCATTTCTGCAATCCTACGACTCCAGAAACTTGAAGTTTGGGGTGGTTTTTTTTTTTCTCGGATCAGAAGCACAGACATTTATCCAAAGCAAACGGGCAAAATCTTTCTTGTAGGAACATAATCAATTGTATTATTGTTATTATATTTGTGCATGTGTGGTATACACATATATATAAACATACATATTTGCATATATATACATAGCATATCCTAGAATCACAGAATGGTTTGGGTTGGAAAGGATCTTAATCATTTATTTCCAGACCCTCTTCCATAGACAGGGATGCCTGGGATATCCTTGAGAATGCCATTGTAGCAAGTTAGGAATCTTCTCCAATCAATTCTTTCTGGTTTTGCTATTAAAATTTTTGCTCTGTGACCATATAGAGCTTAGCTATATAGAATGGTGTGTGCATATGTATTTATATATATGTGCACAAATGCACACACATACATATTTTAAAAAAACTCATATGTGTAAAACATATATGATATATTAAACCCCCTCACTTTATAAATATAAAACACGTCTATACCATGTGTAGGAATATATGGAATATTCGGGACTGCTCCACGTGTCCAATCCTTCCCTGAGCATACAGCACCAATACTGACATATCCAAACCCCTGTCCCAGTTTTGTTCTAATTTCACTGATTTAGACACAGGCTCTGCCTCCAGTTCGGAGCTGTTCCACTGATAAATCCGGCTCAGAGGAGCTACAGCAGCACAAGCCAGGCCGGATCCCGGCCTCCCAGCGGGACTCCAGCCAGGCACAAACAAAAAGGTGTTTACTACGGCTCATCACGTTAGAGGGGACAGTGAGTTTGTCTAACCCCTGGCCCTTCTCTTTTCCTCTTTTATTAGTTATTCTGGACGTTAAGTCAACTCAGCCCCCGAGCGGGGCGGGAGGAGGGGATGATAAAGCATCTGCAAAGGTCACTTCGCAGTCCAGGCCAATAAAACGGCAGGTACCGAACTTATCAGGGCCACATATAACTTGCAGTTTTTCTAACTCAATTGATTGGACTTTTTATCTAAAATAACAGGCATTATAAGATAGGCGAAAGTCGAGATAAGGAGGAAAATTGAGTAGGCCTCGAATCAAGATCAGCCTGGGGACAGGTTCAAACTCCCACACCTGCCCCAGAGGAATCAATGAAAGTTTCTTGGCGCCGTCCACTCGTTTTGAAACGCTGCTGAAGTTGGGTGAACTTTGAGACCGCGGCGTTTATTCTGTGATTATAATTAACCTGCTCACCCGTTGTTATTGATTTGTGTGGAGGGAGGTGGCAGAGCCTGACTGGGATGTGGGTTTGGGAAGAGAAGTTCTTGGGGAGAGGAGGCAAGAGTGAAACCTTTCCCTGGCTCGAGGAAAAGGGAAGGGGGTGTGAGGGGGATTTCACCTCCTGCTTGTGCTCTTACTTGTTTTGGGAAGTGAAAAGAACCTCAAGCCCGGATCTTCCTGTCCAGAGGGGCAGGATAAATTACAGCATCACTCATCTGTCCCAGGGAAGGAATGAAAGACTGAAACATGGGAAAAGTCATGCCCAGGATCCAAAGCATCATCCCAGCCCTGGGGAGTGTGAGGAAGAGACATCCCCCCCCACCAAAACCAGCTGCCCCTCTCATGCTCCACACCACCCAGGCATGTCCCAACCCAGAGCCCTTCGCAGCAGCCAGCCCCCCGGGCAGGGAGCCCCTGGGACCAGCACTCCCATCCCAAAATAATCTCAGACATCTGGGACCACACGTCATTCAGAGGAGCCCTGATGTCTGGGGCTCAGGGCCTCACTGATTTTTTTTACAGCTCCAGCACTGCGAGCCCAGGATGTTGAATAATGGTGGCTCCCTGGCTTGCAAATCCAAGAGTCTGGCTTGGAAACTCATAGGAGTTTAAATAATAAATGTTAGGTTTGTTTTTTAGGTTTTTTTTTTTTTTTTTGCCTCTTCAAGGATTTCAGCATGAAGGAGTCAGGGTTTTCCGGCCTCTCCCTTGTCCAGGAAAGATGTTCTTTCCCTTTTTGAAAGAGCAGAGCCCGACACAGGATAACAGGACTCCGGAAGCTGGAGCCTGAAGGAAAATTGAGGTGCACCAAAGCATGAGGGCTGGCAACAGCCAGAGGAATCCAGCAAGAGGGAGATGTCTCCTGAACTGTCTGGAGGTGTTTGCAGAGCCAAAGGAGGCCATCGAGGTCAGAGGATAACCTGGAATTTGCTTAAATACTATAGACACAGGGAGCTCCATGTGGAAAAACCAGGAAGAATTGACAAAATCTTGCTCGGATGGGCTGGTGTGGTCTCCTTTTCCCTCTCTGCTTCATCTCTGCCCCCAAATTTGGGTTTTAACCTTTTAGGAGAGTCTGATGGCAATGGGAACCCAGCCCCATCCCAGCTTCCTTTAAATCCACCGTGCTGGAAGCATCGTCCAGCAGAAAAGGGCTGAGGTCTGGGAAGGAGAGCAGGAGCAGGGAGCGGCGTCCCGCCACGGGAGCTCTCCTGAAATGCTCCCCCTGCAGACACCAATTTAATTCCCAGGGATTAGGAGGAAGCTTTTCCAGGCAGCGATTTGGTTATCCCAGATTCAGAAGCAATCCAGTACCAGTGCCTGGTGGAGATGGGAGATCAGCCCTGCGGGATCCCTCATCCGGCTGCCCTCACCCCACCTCTGCTGGAAAAATTATTATTTTTTGGCTTTCCAGGAGTTATTTCTTTTCCTCTTTCACAAACGAAATTAATTTCCGAGTCTCTCCCAAGGCTTGTGTGAGTGGTTTGAGCCCAGCTGGCTCCGATAAGGGTCTCACAAGCTTTAGGGGGGACTAAAAATAATATAAAAAGCATCATTAAGTCCTTCATGCTGCAGCATATAAACGAAGTCGCCACTTCTCAGGAAAAAAAAAGCAAGGTCCCACTGGATTTTGGGGTTTCACCTCCCTGAGAACACATGTAAATTCCCATGTAATTTGCAGTGGGCTGAGTTTCTTCCCTATGGAATCTATTTTCATGGGCCTGATCCTGCGCCAGCTCCCAGTGAACCTCCCTGTAATTTAAATCAGGGATGGCTTCAGTTCTGAGCAAGGAATGTGGGTATTTTTTGAGGTTGTTTATTTTCTTAGTCACAGTCCATACGGAATCGGTTTTTTAGGGAATGGCTGATCCTAAAAACCTGAGCAGGTTTGACCTTAGACAGAGAAAGCAAAAAGACATTGGAAATACCCAACTTGCTTCCCCCAAGCAAAGACTTCATTCTACAAGTAGGTAACCATCTCATTAAGTAAAAAAACCCTCTGTGCCAGCAGATAATTGAGAAAAAAATTAATCCCTGGGCACTTCTTGGAAAAGAAAAAATTATTTTCGCTTCCAGTTGACGCTGCCCCAAATTTGGCTTTAAAATCCAGGTCTTGCCAAAACCCCAAAGCTGAAACATTTCAGCGCTGATGGCGGGGTCAGATCTGCGTCCAGCTTGGGAGATCTCTGCCTGGCTCTTCTTTTGGAGCAGACCCAAGGAGGTGTTGTTTTTTTTTTTAAAAGACCCACCAGTTCTTTCTTTTGGGGGATGAGAAAATCCAGCCCGAGCTTATCATATTGAAAAAGAAATCGCCGCAGAGCGCCGTGAGCATTTAAAAAGGTGCGAGAGCGCAGGGAGTGCTATGAACACAATGTACCCCGCAGCAAGGAGCTCCTGGAAAAAAAGGGAAAAAAGGGGGGAAAAAAGGAAAAAAAGAAGGGAAAAAAAAGGAAAAAACCCCGACATTTTTAGAGTAGGCTTGAAAACACAGTCGTTCTCAAAAGAGCCTTTAATGCCACGCGTGCCAACGGTGCTGGAATTTTTTTAGAGGGCTGTCACGCAAGTGCAAGCACCCATGTGTGGAAACACCTCAGTGCTCAGGCCTGGCAGATAATTGGGTTTAATTTGTCATTACAGATGTATTTACAGCTCAGGCCGGGTCACCGTGACCGATGATGTGGGGAAGACTTGGAAAGGCAGGAGAGGTTTTCATATTTTGCCATAATGTGGGATGTGATCGTAGACAGCTGCAAGAGTTCTGTGCCGTGAAGGAGAAAGACCAGTTTTTCTTAAATTAAAAAAAAACCCTCACGCCGAGCTTGTAATGAAATTTGCTTCTATAATTTGGGTTAATTTGGGAGGTCAGAGCAAATTCTCACCTATTTCCCTGGTTATTTAAGCAGCATTTCACACTCGCACACCAAAGGCGATTTTACACCTTCCTGCCAGACGGCAGCGCGGATTCCGACCCGCCGACAAGGTGAATATTTGGCATTTCTAGATATTCCCATCTCCCTTTTTGCAATCCTGCAGGCATAATTACACACATTCCCCACTCCAAAGCAACTCAGACCTGTAACGACCCAACTTGACCATTACAAACGAAGGGTTTTGGCAGCGTAATTGCATTTTTCAGGATCCCACGTCCCCAAAATGTGCAGCTGGCACAGCAAAAATCTGCATTTCTGCCTTTCCCTCCCAGCATCAGCAAAACTTTCTTTCCTAAGCCTGTGGACTGAGCTCTTGAGGTAGATTCCCACATGGTTTTGCAGCCAGCAATGATCCCTGAAGGGGAAGCAGACTCTTAAATTTTTTATATTTGGGTCGCAAAAGCCTTGAAGGACCCAAGATTTCGGCATCCTCTGCCCCGCGAATGCCCAGGACCATCACCAAGCAGGGGAAGATCCCCGAAAATCCCATTTCTGCACCTCCTTTTCAATAAGGAAATTGCAGGGAGGGAAGGACGCACCGGGCTGGTGTGCAGATTTGGGAATAAAACTTCTCAAAGTTGATATATTTGCATTCCTTTTTTTCCTGTATGCTTACAAAGCTCCACAGGGCTCAAGGAGCAAAAGTTTCAGCCCAGAGCCCTTCACCAATGAGAAACAAAACTTCTAAAGGTTTTGGGACAACACAATCAATTATTTTAAATGGAATTTTCCTTAAAATTGCACCTTTATTTTAATAGCGCCTGCAGATATCCTCCCCCAGAAACAACAGGCTGCCATCCTTCAGGTACATAAAATGCCACTTTTTCACCCAGTTTGGAATTTTATTTGCTGTTTAGTGCTTTGTTGGTGTTTTTTTCCATACATCCTTAAATTTTCAGAGTAAAATGGTTTGCCCATTCAAAACAGCCCTCTGCATTTGGGAGAACCAGTTTTGGGGAGCCCCTTTCTGCTGGTCAAGCCAAGGTTTTCCCTTCATCAAAAGAGCACAAAGGTGTCAGGATTGGGCCTGGTTTTCTTTGGAATACTCTGCCTGATAAACCCTCATCTGTTTCCAAAGAATTTCTCCTCTTTCCCTTAAAGTTTCTGGCAGAAAATATGTAGAGAGCAAAATATAAGTTGCCTCTTAAAAAAAAAAAATAAAATTGCTGTTATTGTTACAGGAATAAAGAAATGCACATGGATGCATGAAAAATAATTAATAATGGTTCAATAAAATCTTAAAACCCATCCACTGCCTTAAGTTTTACTGCTCTATAAAAATTTGTGAACATTTTTATTATATACCACCCCATGCCTGTTCTGTGCAATATAAGTTGCTCTTGGTAATACAGTGCAATTTTTAAGTAAGGAATTGAACTATTGATAGGGGTGGCAGAGTGCCCGTGATTGTATTATTTTCATTATTATCATTGATTTATTTGCAATTTAAATTCTACTGCTTGGGGGCTTGGAGGGGGGAATAAACACTTGGGTGCTCAAGCTTGATCTTGCCCAGAGATTAGAAACCCAGATTCTGTGGGTTTCATCCCAAATCCCAGACTGACGGGTGACAATTAAATTAGGAGGGAGAGCAGAAGGTGGATTCAAACCCGGAATGGGGGAACAAAGCCCTGGGCGAACCTTCCCCGCCGGCGGGGCTGAGGTGAGAAACGCGGCCGCTTGCGAAACGGGGGATGGAGGAAAATGCAGACACGTCCAACAGCCCCATCCCGATATCCTACAGCCCCTTCCTGCTGTCCCACAGCCTTTTCTGCCATCCTACACTCACATCTCTCTGTCCTGAGGTCCCATCCCTCCAGGATCAGGGACAGGACGATGCTGGGCCCCCCTCATCGCCTGCCACCCCACAGGGACCAGCCGCCTTGTCCTTTGGTGCGTGGGGAAGGTCAGGGGCTGCTTGTAGGGCAGAGCGTTGTAACAAATGCCAATGAATCACTGGAAATGTCAGCCCCGGGATGCGACAGGGCAGATCTCTTAGCATCCCTGTGGGAAAGCTTAAAATCTGGTTCCCAATCTCTCCCCCACCAGCAGCAGAAAGGACATTTTCCAACCCAGTGTCTGCTCCATGCTTTGATCTTCCCAGATGCTGTTGCTGTGTTCCAGCAGCGCCTGTTTGAGGAGCCCTGACTTCGATTCAGGAAAAAAAAAACCCAACAAAACAAAAACCAAAACAAACCACAAAAAAACCAACCAAACAAACAAACAAAAAAAAAACCTAAAAAGCACCCACCAGGAATGCCCACGGTCCCGATTTATCCCAAACCACAGCAACCTCCGCGATGCCACAGCGAAAGTTAAATCCCCGCTGTGAGCAAAATAAAAGGGAACGTGGATGGCAATCTGGGATCTGAGCGTCCTTCCCCAGCCTGGAAAGAGCCAGGAGGCAGCGGGGGGCTGTGGGATGGATGGGCTCGGACCCCCGGGCCGCCCTCCATCCCCGCTCCCCTCTGCCTGGGGAAGGGGCGAGAGCCAAACTGCCCATCCAGGGTAATTTTGGGAGCGATTTCAAGAGATTTTTGGTGCTGGCGGGGAAATCTTTTGGGAGGGGATTCTGCAGCTGGTCCTTTTCATGCCTCATTAAGTCGGGAATTCACGGTAACTCCATCCCAGGCAATGCCTGGGGCAAGTTCACTGCCTCGACCACAGGGTCTGATCCTGCTCTTCAGGGTAATGAAATCAGTCACCAAACTTACCCTGAAAAGCCCAAATTTGGCATTTTGAACTCACACTAGGGAAAGCTTGTCAAACGGCCCCGTGTGCTTTACCCATCCTTCCCGGTGCTTTATACCGCGCTTTAACCCACGCCAAAATGCCTCAATTTAGAGAAAAGCAAGATTTGTATTTCTTTTAGTGTTATTTTCTTCGAATACATTTTCACTAATTTTCTTTTCCCTGTGTGTTGCTTTATTGTTACAGGGATATATTTATATAAAACGGGGGGAAGAAGTCATGCCCAATTGCGTAGACTGTGAATCAAGTCTGCTCTATAATCCATATTCAGCTATACCTGCCTATACTTGATCTTTATTTTTTAAAAATGATAATAATTAAAATTTTAATGACCCCAGGGATGCTCTGCATTTATCACCACCCGGAGGTTGTGGTTATTTCTCTGGGAAGAGAAAATGAGAGCGCTGCAAATACCACTCCATTTAAAAGGATTGCGCTTCCACCTTGAGATTCCTCGCTGTGCAGAGAATAAAATTACTTTTAACCCTAAGAAAAGGCAAAGAAGGAGTCAACTCCACTGTGCCAGGGATTTCTCAGGTGCAGACCAGGCTCGGATGTGGGATTAAAGTGCGCCTGTGATGGGAGCAATCCACAACGGTGTCCTCCCCACTATCGTGTATTCGCATTCGTATTTCGGTGCCTTCAGTTTTTCAGGGGTTTTAACCCCTAAAATCATTAAAATAAAACCCTTTCCCAGCTCAGAACCCCGCAGCCAGCCTCTGCATACTTCACGCAGCCCCGCCGATGCCCAAAGCATCGCTCGGCTTCGCGGAGGGACCCGGCAGCGTCCCGACTCCGTGAGAAGTGGGAACGGGGCAGGTCTGGACCTTAAACTACTTTCCCGGATGAGCTGTCTTCCAAAAATCCATTTAAAACTCACCAGCTCTCAGGCAGTTCATTTTATTTTTTTTTTTCAACCAAAACCCAAGCACTTTTGTTTTAAAATCCGAATACTTTTCCATATCCAAGGCAGAGGCGTAATTAACCCCATGCTAAAGAATCCCGCAGATTCGGCCGCGCTGCCGAGAATCGGGCACCCGAGTCAGGACCTGGCCGTGAAGAGGAGTCCCGGCTCCTTCCTCCCTCATTGAAAACCATTTTCTGGACTGGCTCAGCTCATCCCTTTTCCCCAGTGCTATTTAAAACTCCATTTTTTGCCATCAAAATGAGGAGCTGCAGCGCAAACCACCAGTCTCAAAACCTCCAAATCCCCACGCTCAGCCCCTGGCATTTTAAAAGCTGATGGGTGTTTCTGCAACTGCAATTCTTCATTTGCATTATTTTGGGTTTAGGTTATTTTTATTTTTAACAGCCCTTCTGAAACCACCGCAAAAAGGTGATTTTTTTTTTTTCCCAAATAAGAGATGGCACCATGATAAAATAAAAGATATTCATACGTGCTTACTGTTATTCAATTAATATTTGATTTTTTAATTCATCCTGATTTTTTCCTCTATAATCTGCCTTCTTGTGGCTTCTGAAAAAACATTTCTTGATTGGCTAAAATTTTATCCTTAATCTGTTCCTCGTTTTGAGAAATTTTATAGCACCTAGAGAAAAACACAAGATGTTGGCAAGGCCAAGCCTTCACCGACGCCCAACTTTCCTTCTTCTAACATCTTAAAATAATGCTAAAGACAACGCAAAACCTGCTGGACACGATGGAAAAATCACCCTCCAAAATTCGGGTCAGAGAACACAATCGTCAAATAGATCTGCAGGCAAATTTGAGGTGTTTCCTTTGTTAACCCATATCCCAAAGCCGACAGAAATACCTTCAGGGAGAGGAGGCGGGAAGATGAAAAGGGTTCATGAAACCACGGTGCAAAGATGTGCCCACATTTCTCTCCCATTTTATCCCTCTTCCACCCCACAAAATATAAAAGCAGTATTTTAAGCCATTTGGACCAATTCTTCATTGTAGGAACCAGAGGAATTTAATGAAATGAAAGGCTCCGAGACTGGACTCGGCACAAGAGATCAGGGTGAGTTTTTTGGGGTAAGGAGACTCTCAAATACCAGGGTTGTGTTTTTCAGATGTGCCTGAGTTCCCCAAAAAGCATTATAATAAATGTGGATGCCTTTCTTTTAATCCTTCTCCATCATCTCTCCCACCTCAGCTCTAAATTTCACTTTGCTCTCCCTTTTTGTAGCCCAACTGACCTTTCAAAAGCATTTTTTAAAAGACCAGAACATAAAACAGCCTGAAGGGAAGATTTGGAATTCATGGACAACTTTGATTTCTTAATGCTCCCGGTTTTACACTTAAAGCCAGCTCAGGAAGTGGCTGCCTGTGTGTCCATGGAACATCGTGGTCCTGCACCCCACAATCATCCCCATCAGAGCCCCGAAATCCCCTCTGAGCTGTTTGAGGAGCCAGCAGGCCCATGCTCCAGAGCTCAGCTCATCATTCCTTGCTGCTCCAGGCCTGTCCTAGAAATCATTTACTTTTTGGAAACTGTGGCCTTTGAGAATGTTTTGGAACGGTGATTTTGCAGAATAAGTAAGAGTAAGGACCCCAGTGTTTTCCAGCCAGAGGGGCCACTCAGACAGCGCCAACCCCAATACTCCAAATTCCTCCCTCCTGCCCTTTGCGCCGATGCACAGAGGGGTTCGTGCCCCAAAATCTGGGGGGTAAGGGGGTGAAACCTTCCCTCCCATGTCCCAGCCCTGCGCTCACCGATGTTGGCGTGGCGGGCGGCCGCGGGCGTCCCTCGGCTCTGCAGGTTGTGCAGCATGGGGCTGTCGAAGGGCGAGGAAGTCCAGGTCGTGGCCATTTCGGGGCTCATGTAGGCCGGGTAGGGGCTGGAATAGGAGCTGCCGAAGCCCCTGCTGTACTGCTCCCTCCCGTTAGCAGAAAGGTTCAAGGAGCTGCTGTAAGCCGCCGCCGCTTCCCGGGAAGAGGTGGCCGGGATGGGGGTGCTGGTGGAGAAGGAGAACCGAGGTGACACGGGAGGGTGGGAAGATCCAGGGTTGTAAGCGGCGCTTTCGGCTCCGGGCTGAGTCCAGATGGGGTGGCTGGGGGAGG
>WAAG01079142.1:143850-254724 GCA_013390105.1 Tichodroma muraria
GAGAAGACAGGAGAAAGTTAATTTAAAATTTTATCTGTGGCAAAAATTGAATTTTAAAAAAATCCTGAAGAAAAATGGTTAAAAATAGGGGGGAAAAAATCAGCGAGGGAAATGTGGTTTTAACACAGCAAAAGGAATAAATTCTTCCAGCGACTGCTGCGTATTGGGCATTTGGGAGTATTTGGGTTTATTAGTATTACTTTAATTTTTTTATTTTTATTTATTCCTTGCTTTGGCTGCAGCCGGGAAGGGTCCGGAGGAGGGGGCTGGGGGCAATCTGAGAGTTACAGGCTGCGGGAGGGGATCGGCCACCCCGGCACGGCGGAGAGGGGAGAAATCGGCTCCAAAAAATCCGGTGCCTTGGGCTGGGTGGCATCTGCGGGCGGTATGGATCAGCTATAGGTGTCTATCTATAGGTATCTATCTATGGGTATCTCCAGGCTGTGCCTGGCTTGTGTTAGAGCAGCCGGTGCAACTGGGGAGGGAAAGGGGGGTCCCAGGCCGGGGGGCACGGCACGGCTGCACCCCCCGATGTTTTGGGGCTGCGCGGCAGGACGGGGGTGGTTTGGGGGTGGGGGATGGCCGGGAGTGGGGGACGAGGCTCCCAGCGAGCCCGGAGACGTCTCGGGACGGCATGGCCTCCTCCCGCCCCCTTCCCACCCGTCTGGGGGTCTGGGGTTGGACAGAGGGGCGCTGCCCCCGGCACTGCCCCTCCAGCCCTCCCCTGGTCCAGCAAAAGGGGGGAAATCCCGGGAGTCAACTCCTGCTGGAGCTATGCGGGGGGAGGGATGGACCCCTCGCCCTCCTGGGGGACAGATCCTGGACCCTCCTCCCCGCTGGAATACCCCCCTGCCCACAGGCGGAAGGAGAACCCGCGGGGCTTGTGGGGAGCGCAGCTGGCAGGGGCAGCGGGACAGACCCCCACCACAGCCGCTCACGGGGGACCCTGCCGTGGCTGTCACCCCCGCCCCGGCTGAACCAAAGGCTCTCGTCTCGCCTTTCAGAGACACTTTCCCAAACAACCGTCACGTCTGTTTACAGGACCGCAGTGGTCCTAAAATGCCACCAACCCCCCGCCTCCAACCCCATCCCAAAGGCCAGGTAGTGCCCTTGGCAGAAGGGTGGCCAAGGAGCATCACGGCTCAATTCAGGGGAATTTCTAAATCCTTTCTAGCCACCCACTCTACCCCCAAATATTATATTATTGCTTTTCGCTGGTTTTTTTCCCCCCTTTTTTTTTTCACCCCCAGTGGAAGTAAGTACAAGTGACTTCCTCGGGGACAAATCCATGGGATGCAGAGGTGCGTGGAGCAGCGATCCGTGCTCTGATGCAGCAGCAGGGGAGAGGCTGAGAAGTAAGGGTCAGCGCCGTGCAAACCTGGGGACAGGCAAAATCCAAAGCCCACCTGGAACTGGGATTTTTAGGAAACGGGGATCTCTAGGAAACGGGAAGCACAGGACACGTGGCGCCCTGCGTGTCTGTGCCACTGTGTGCGCGTGGGGGGGACAGACGTGTCCCAGAGAGCGCTGGAAATACGGGGTGGATCAATGCGCTGCATTCCTGCCAGCTTTACTGCCAAAACCGAGTGAATTGAGCCTGAAACGTCAGGGCTCTGAAGTCCCCCGTCTGGGATTCTCTGGATTGGTGGGAAAACGTGAAAGCCCAGCTCAGAGGGAGCTTCCTCCGGGGGACAGGGGCTGTGACGAATGTCTGCGTGGCATCCGTGGACACACGTCACCCGTGGATGGGGGATCTCCCGGGGCCACCAGCACGGGGGCGAGCGGGCGAGCATCACCTGCGGTGGGGGGGAACCCGCTGGGGGTGAAGGGGGTGCGTCACCAGCCGGGCTCCTGTCGCCCACTCGCAGCGCCCTGCACACGTGTGGTTCTGCTGTCATCATTGTCGCCGCCCTTTGACGCAGCGACAGTGAAACCACGCGTGTGGAAGGCACCTGTTGTGGCATCCCGGCCGTCGGGGACTGACCGGCCCCGGCAGAGCCCTTCGTGTCAGGTAGGAGCAGCAGCGGTGATGAAAAACCCCTTCCCATTCTCGGAGAGGCTGGAAAAGCCTCGTGCATCAGGCGGGGAAGGCTGCTCTGCCTGGAAATGCCTGGGCTGGAGCCCTGGGGATGCAGAACCTCAGTCTGTATCACCACTCACTATCTATCTACATATCCCTATATCCATCATCTATCCATATATCCCTAGATCCACCATCTATCCGTGTATCCCTATATCCTCCATCTATCCATATATCCCTATATCCACCATCTATCCGTGTATCCCTATATCCACCATCTATCCATATGTCCCTATACCCATCATCTATCCATGTATCTCTATATCCATCATCTATCCATGTATCCCTATATCCGTCATCTTTCCATATATCCCTATATCCACAATCTATCCATATATTCATTTATCCACTATCTATCCCTATATCCATTTATCCATCACCTATCCATATATCCCTATATCCATCGTCTATGCATATACCCCTATATCCATCATCTATCCATATATCCCTATATCCACCATCTATCCGTGTATCCCTATATCCACCATCTATCCATATATCCCTATATCCACCATCTATCCATATATCCCTATATCTATCATCTATCCATATACCGCTATATCTATCATCTATCCATATATATCCACCGTCTGTCCACGTATCCCTATATCCATCATCTATCCATATACCGCTATATCCATCATCTATCCATATACCGCTATATCCATCATCTATCCATATACCGCTATATCTATCATCTATCCATATATCCCAATATCCACCATCTGTCCACATATCCCTATATCCACCATCTATCCATGTATCCCTATATCCACCATCTATCCATGTATCCCTATATCCACCATCTATCCACATATCCCTATATCCTTATATCCATACATCTCTGTAGCTCTCTACTCTCTCCTGTGTCTTATCTGCTTTTTTGGTGCCGATCTACTTTGCCAGAATACCAATTTATTTATCCATATATTTATCCATGTTTCTTTATCTCTCACAACAACGTGTCTTACCTTCCGACCCTCCTGTACCACTCTCTGTGCATCCTTGCCTGTGGCTGTGGGGTCCCCTACACCCCTGTACCCCCCTTCCAGCCCCCTTGACCCCCTCACCCTGCCCCACTGGGATGTTCGCAGCCCCTCGCATTGATGCTGCGTCTATCCCACACCCACGGGGCTGCCGCCTGCGGGAATGCCGGGAATCCCTGGATCCCTGTGGGGTTACCTGCAGCCTCACCCCCGTGGGGTTCTACGCACCCCGACTTCGCCGCTTCTGTCCCCAAATACATCCCGGATGGATGGCGCTGCCTCCAGCCCCACCTTCGGGGTTCTCCCTGCTTGCAGCCCGCGCTCCGGGCCGTGCCAAGCCGTGCCGTGCCGGCAGCGGTGCCGTCGGGGCGGCGGGGCCGGGGCTGTCAGCCCCTATTGATGAGGTGTGGGCTGACGGCGGCGAGCGGCGGCCGCCGGCTCCGCTCCAGACTCCCCGGCGCTGGGGTCAGCGCCCCGGGCAGCCCCGCCGCCGCCGGGAAGGGAAGGGCTGCAGGGCCGGACCCCGAGGCGATGCCCCTGCGCTCCCTCCGAGCATCGCGGGCTGCGAGACGCAGGGCAGAGGTTGGATGCGGTGACGAAAAAAAGCCGATCCTGACCCAAGTCCTCCGCCCCTGGGTGGCAGATGCGGGTTCAGGACAGAGGTTTTGTGTCTGACTTCCTTCTGGGCTGAAAAAACTTGTTTCTCTCTCTGCACTGATGTATGAGAGGTTGAATTTATCCACTTACTCTGGAGAGGAAAGCAAAACAAATAATAACAAAAAAGAGGTAAAATTCACATAAAAGTAAGACCATGAAGCCAAAATAGTTTTTCATACACCAAAAATTCTAAGCACTGAACTTCCAAGCCCAAATCTATGTGAAATGCACTCACGTGAGCAAAGGACAAGCAATAAGCAGGGTTTCGTGTGCAGGCAGTGCTGGCGGGACTGAGCGGTAATGCAGGAGGATGGTTTGACCTTGGACAAGATGCCAGTCAAAAAAAAAACAACACTAAATACTGACAATTTTGAAAAGGAAAACTTGAAAAAATAAAGTGAAAAAATGGTCTTTTCCAAAAAGGAAAAACTCCCTGGTGCAGGGTGAATTTGTGATCTGAGGTTGGCAATGTCCTCCAGCAAGGGACACTGGGGGCAGATGGGAATTTCTGGGAATCTTCCTCTCTTCACCTAGATTCGCAAAGGGTTGAATTCCCTGAAAAGACGAATTCCCTGAACTTTGGACACTGGGCTGGAACTCAGCCTCCCCCAGATCCTCTGGCGTCAACTTTGCAAAGGAAAGGAGGACTCAAAGGATTGTCCAGCCCTGGCACAGCTGCCCACGACAGTGGTGGCATCCCCATCCCTGGAAGGATTTAAAAGATGTGTGGATGTGGAACTTTGGGACAGGGTTCAGTGGTGGCCTTGGCAATTTTGGGGGAATGGTTGGACTCAGTGATCGTAGAGGGCTTTTCCAACCCAAGCAATTCCATGGTTCTGTTAAGTGCTGCCAGAGTTCCTTCAGATTATATTTAACTTCCATGTCATCTACACAACAATTTGTGGAGCTGAGGCAGCAACGTGGGATTTTTTTCATTTCCTAATTAACATCCACCCAATTTTCCAGAAATATCCCACTAAAATCCCCCTTGCACCGCTGTTCTCCAGCCAAGTGAACATTGCAGCCTTCCCAGCGTCACTCAGGGCAGCAGGAATCCAGACTATGCCACTGAGATTCTTTGGGCTGCACAAATAAAGATTCCAGTTTCCTTCTACCATCAGGAATATCCTGCTCCTTCTTCTTTTCCTCTCCTGGATTTTTAAAGAAAAATACCACTGGTGTAATATTTTTGATGCACCAGTGTTACCAGAGAGAAGCAGAGTTGATGCTCCCTTAAATCTGCCAAAATCCAGTCTGCTTTTGGCTTTTGGACCCATTGTGCAGCTTCACACCCACCTAGGAATGCTGGCCAGGATGGAAAACCCTGGGTGAAGGTGGCATTTTGTCATCCATGGGGAAAAGCAAGAAAATACACCACAGGCTGTAATTGTAAAAGGCACAATGACATGAAAGTTTGTTTTATCAGGAAATGATATTGTTATCATCAGGCAAAACTCCAGGGAAAGAATACTCAGGTATGTTGCCAAATTTGTGTGTAATTAGCCCTTGTTCTTAGAGCATTATTGCAGTGTTGATATTATTAATAAACTGTGGTATCTGTTGGGCAACTGATTGCACCTCTGAGTTTTCTTGCACTGGACAAGTCAGGAATGATGTGATTCCCAAGACTCACAGTGTAGCAGGAGAGAGGTGGAATCCTGGACAGTGGTTTGAGTTTTGGAGCGTTTTAGTTGAAAAGTACAAAAATCCCACCAAACCAGTCAGAGACGGGAGAATCCTGGACCCAAATGTGTAATTCTGGCTGTTGTAGAGAATTGGGGAATCATGGAAAGGTTTGGTCAGGGAGGGACCTTAAAGATCATCCAGTGCCCCCCCTTTCCATGGGCAAGGACCCCTTCCACTATCCCAGGTTGCTCCGAGCCCTGTCCAACCTGGCCTTGGACACTTCCAGGGATCCAGAGGCAGCCACAGCTTCTCTGGACACCCCGTGCCAGGGCCTGCCCACCCTCACAGGGAACAATTCCTTCCCAATATCCCATCTATCCCTGCCCTCTGGCAGTGGGAAGCCATTCCTGTGTCCTGTCCCTCCATCCCTTGTCCCTCTCCAGTTCTCCTGGAGCCCCTTTAGGCACTGGAAGGTGTTCTAAGATCTCTCCAGAGAATTCCCTTCTCCAGAAATTGGTTTCTGACTTGTATGACAGAGCAACTCGGGCTCAGCCCATCTTGTCCTCCCCACCAGAGACGAGGTGGACAAATCAGATTTGGTTCAGTACAGAAAGGCAAAGACATCTCAGAGGGACAGGTCTTCCCGTGGGCTGGGAAAATGTCGCTGCAGTGACAGTGTCACCCTTGCTGGCACCCAGGAGCACTAGGTGGAGGGTGGCTGCTAGGCTCTGCAGTGATAACTCAGGGAGGGACAGCTCATCCTGGGCTTGTCTTTGCCACAAAATCATGGAATCATAGAGTGGTTTGTGTTGGAAGGGAACTTATAGATCCTATGTATCTCCCTGGGAATCAGGAGAATCCTTCACTGTGTGACACCAAAATCAGGCTGGATCCTACATTTTCTTTTCTTTTCTTTTCTTTTCTTTTCTTTTCTTTTCTTTTCTTTTCTTTTCTTTTCTTTTCTTTTCTTTTCTTTTNTTTTTCTTTTTCTTTTTCTTTTCCAAAAGATCCCATGGCACTTTATAAAGATTACCACATTAAGCCTCCCAACAACACTGCGGGGTAGGTGGATCTTATTATCTGGGAAGACAAGGGGAAGGGGGATTAAAGGCCTTATGGGGGACAGCAGATCCAGGACAGGACTCGTCTCTCCCAGAGCAATTAGTCCCGTGCATTTTCACAGGATTATGGATTTTTGGCAGAACAGCTGTGAAATCTCACTGTAATTCCAGTGGGATACTAGAGGCACTGGAGCGTATTCCAGTTGTTAGCACCCAAAGATGCCTCAACCAGCATGGAGAAATGGTTGCAGGCACCCATGGAGGGCTCATTCCCAAAATATCGGCTCTTGGGTTTCTGTCTTTTTATGACAATGAAAAAAAGGTTAATTTTTAGCACCTTTCCATCTGGTCTGTGGTAAAATTGCCTGTGTGATGTTCGCTCTAGGGAAATACACATGAAAGAAGTAGAACTCATTAAGGAACGCTATTTTTTTTTTCCTGTGGAAAATCCTCCCAAAATCAAGAAAAATGTAATTTGTGTTCCATCTGGAAGAGGTGGAAATACAAAAACAGCAAACTGGAACATTCAATATTTGTTGTTCCTGGCTGGACAAAGCTCCAAAGTTTAATTGCTGGGGTTGGTTTTTTTTCCAATTTTCTTTTTAATTCAATTTAATTTTACTTTCACTTTGGGCTTTTTTGTTTGGTTTTGGTTGGTTTGCTTGTTTTAAGAAAATTCTAAGACCTTTCTGGATGAATTGCTGTTTAAACTCAGTAATAAGAAAAGCTGGGCTTGAACTCCTCTCAGCGAGAAGTTTAGATGTTTTCTAATAATTTTACTAATTATAGATGAAAAAAATCTGAATTCTTTTCCTTCTTGTTTTGGGGGAGGGTGGCTCATGTAGAGAATAAAGAACATTTTCAGAATTCAGCCTTCTTACTGCAGTAGAAAAGCCTTGACTGTTCACAGTGCGCAGTGGGAAAACAACAGCAGGGGCAAAAGTTGTTACATTTTGTATAACTGCAAGCAAAACAAAACACACAAAAAGGAAAAAAATAAAGCCCAAAAAACAACGTGGCTGTTTGCGTTTAACTCTTTCTTCCTCACTTTTCCTCCTACATGGAAAATTAAAGGTATGACAACCGCAGATCTCCACCACAAATACCAGGACAGGTAAGAAGTCCCCAATGCTTTTTTATTTTGGCATCAGATTCCTGTTTCTGCCATCACCCCTTGCAGATGTTTCTTGTACTCACCTCTTCTTTGAGCAAATCTCAGCACCACAGAGGGGTCACATTGTTCCTGTCCTTGAGGCCGCAGGCAAGAATCTCTTAGGAAGAACAGAGGATTTGCTCCCTGGAAGTGTCCAAGGCCAGGTTGGACGGGAGCAATCCGGGACAGTGGAAGGTGCCCCTGTCCGTGGCTGGGGGTGGGACTGGCTGATCACTGAGGTCTCTTCCAACCCAGACCATTCTATGATTTCATGGTTCTACGGTTCTTTGATTTCCACGTTTCATATCCCATTTGGATTAAATAATGGGAATTTTTTTGATGACACCCCAGAATCTTCCATTTCCCAGTGGCTGGTTGTGTGAAGAACATCTTTGTGCCTCATCTGTGCCTGCCTCATTTCCTGCCTTTTGTCTGTCCTTGGGATTTCATCACCAGATCAGAGGTGGTGTGAATTCAGACGCCGTGAGTTCACATCAGAGAATCACAGAATCATTGGGGTTGGTAAAGACCTCTGGGACCATCGAGTCCAACTTGTGACCAATCCCCCTCTTTTCACCCAGCCCAGAGCACTGAGTGCCTCGTCCAGACCTTCCTTGGACAACTCCCAGGATTGTCCCTTTCCACCAGCTGCTGACAATAATTTGGACACCACTGGGAAGCATCTGAAGAGGGTCCAGCTGGGCCTCCAGGGCACAACCTTTTGTGAAATGCTCTTTGTTTCTGTCCCTTGTAGTTGACCACCAATATTGACTATGTGGTGAAAACATCTTCTGTTGCTGATGGGATTTTTTTTGTTTTTTTGAATTCTGGGCCAATTTCATATTTTTCATGTTGGAAAAAAAAAATATAGAGCTTTTTTCCTAATTTTTTTCTCTTTTTTTTTTCTGATTTCTCTTTCCCCCTTCTCTAATTTTTTTTCTCCCTGCTGCTGGATTGATGCTGGAGCCCAAATGCCTTATACTGACATCTGTGAAAGAAATGAAAGAGAATTATTTAGGGGAGAACTCTTCCCTTCAGATTTGGCCTCTCTTGCAATCTGGATTAGAGCTTTTATTTTTACTTTTTGTTCTTTCTTCTTCTCCACCCCATTGTTGTCCTGTCAGATGGGTCCTGATCTGATCAAGATCTCTCCATGTCCTTATCTCCTCCCCATTGACTGGAAGAGGGTTGCTGAGTAAATAAAGCTTAGCAAATGGTCACGTCTTCAAAAAGATATTGGGAATTTAAATGGAAAAGTGTCTCTGGCCAAGGCTTCTGTATTCAGCTGTCAGCACAAAAATGCCCTGAGCTGCTGCGGTGCTGTTGGAAGACAAGGATGTCCTTAAGGTTTGGGAATTCCCAGCTCAATTTTACACTGTCCTGGGATTCTGCAGAGGCCACGGCACCCTCTTTGGGACCTCGTCTGTCCATCTGCTCAAACAAAGGTAATAAAGCCCCACGGGGTTAATCCTTGACTGCAACGTGCTCTCCACATCGTCAGGATCTGGGCTGGCACGAGCCAAAGGAGACATTGAGGACATTTATCCCCACAACAGCCCACAGACAAGGCAGGAGGGATTTGGCCACACAAACAGAGATTTGTCCATTGATCAAAACAGTGCCGAATGGGATTAGGGATAAGTCTATCAGCGGACAGGGTTTGGTGTCCTCCCTGACAAACGTGAGGGGCTGATGCCGCTGTGCTGATGAGTTGATAGCCTTGACCAGAGGAGTTATCAGGGCTGGGGACAATGCCAGGACAGGAGCAAACACTGGGCAAGCAGCACCTCAAGGAAGGCTCTGGGAGTCACTGGGGTGATGTTGTTATCTCACAGGGCTGACCCTGGGAGCCTCTTTTCCCTACATGGTGGGACTGGTGACTGCCGCAGCCTTCGGACGTGAAAGGCTGAGGGTACAACGTGATGGTGTTTGGGCAACAATGCTGGAAAACCAGTGGGCAGAGCAGAAATCCTGCACTCTCTCATGAGGTAAAATCATCGTTTCTCAGCCCAGGTTCCACAGAATCGCGGAATTTTTAGGGTTGGAAGGCACCTCTGGAGATCATTAGTCCGACACCCCGGCCAAGGCAGGGTCACCAGGAGCAGGTGACACAGGAACGTGTCCAGAGAGGGAGACTCCACGCCCTCCCTGGGCAGCTGTTTCCATGCTCTCCCACCCTCAACATGAAGAATTTCTTCCTCATGTTGAGGTGGAACTTCTTGTGTTTCAGTTTATGGCCATTGCTTCTCATAAACTTGTGCACATCTGGGCTAGAGACGGCTGTTGGAAAAGAGTCTCGGTGTTATCTGTCTTTTAAAAATGAGGTTGGGTGAATGTGCTGGCTGCACATCCCTCCAGATGACATTTGCATTGACTGATTCATTCAAGCCAGGCTTGGCAGAGGGGTGGGGACCTGTAGCTAAGGGCAGGAATAAGCACCAGCTATCAGGATTCACAGACTCTGGCTGAACACGTTCCAATCTGTAGAAAATCACAGAATTTTGTTCCTGCCTTTCCCAAATGAGATCCCGGAGCTGAAGCCCAGACAGCCAGCCCCTGAAAAATTCACACCTTCAAACGTTCTTGTCAGAGGAGAAACCAACGTCCAGAAACTTGGCAGTAATTGGATCACCAAGTGCAAGCTCTTGTGATTACATCAGGAGTCCTCTGCCATCGTTTTATTGAATCAAAAGAAAGGATCAGATGGCTGGAAGAGAGAGCAGCTCTTCATTTAAACTTCATTAATTTTTTGTCTGCTTGGCAGAGCCCATGAAATGCAGAGATGTCTTCTAGCAAGCACAGGCTATTGCTGGAGCAAGAAAAAACATTCATAATCCACAGGATGGGAAGAAGCAAAGTCCAGCTGCCCAGGATAAGCCTTGTCTAAAGAAAACATGTAGCTGGCTTCTGTAATTTTTTATTCAGGCCCATGTGATGAACTAGAAGAAATGCAAATTTTATTTTCTAATTAAAAAAAATCTAAGGTTGTTCAGGAAAGTTCTGAAGATCTCCAGCTTATGCTGTGCTGGATGGAGGACTTTGAGCCCTCACACCTGCTCTTGGAAGGATATTTGTGTAGAGGTTAAGCCACAAATTTACTGCTTAAGAAAGAATTTTACTAAGCAAATACCAGGAACCCAGAGGTTTAGCCCTGCTCAGCTGTCACTGAGGTGATGCTTGTGATGATCCAACGTGGGGCTCATGCACACTTGGGTGGCACTGACCAAAGTGCCCAAAATCTGATCCATCAGAACCTTAAAGAGGTCCACGCCCTGATGTAGCTGCAGTGTTACTCACTTGATCCCAGAACCCCTAAAACTGTCCCTATCATGACCCAATTTATATGGAAAACGAAGGACTGGCTATCCAAAGGTGGAGCAGGAGACACCAGAAATTTCCTGGGCTGTGGCTGCCCCATCCCTGGAAGTGTTCCAGACCATTTTGAGTGGAGCTCTGAGCAACCTGGTCTAGTGGAAGGTGTCCCTGCCCATGGCAGGAGATTGGAACAAGATGATCTTTAAGCTCTTTTCCAGCCCAACCCATTCCATTGTTCTACTCTATATGGTGTAACTTCCCCAGAAAGGTATTCTGGTTTTTCAGAACTTTTCGTGACCATAGGTGAACACACTTTCCAATAAGGAAGGGCTTTTATTTTTTCCTAGCAGAAAATCCCCTAAAATTCCGTCAATTTTAGTTTGTAAGCAAAAAGTAAGGGAGTTGCTGTCAGCAAGGAGGTTCATTCATCTTAAAAGAAAAGGACATTCCAGCCAAATTAATCAAAGAGGTGATAAAACCCACCTGCTTTTTGACTGCAGGTTTCTTTTTTTTTTTTTTAAATCAGATCACTGTATTAAAGATATTCAGACTCTTTTTGTGGAATTTTTGGGCCAGATCTGTATCTGTTCCAAGTGGGGAGAGGCGTGTCCGTCCAGGAACCATCATTTCATGATGCTTGCTGGACTTCCCTTCTCGCTACAGTCTCAGGGGAAGCAGATTCCTCTTGGGTTTTATAGGGGGGGAAATCAAAGCAGGGTCTGCCAGGAGGTGAGGGAAGAGGAGAACATCCAATCACTCCCAGCCCTCTGGCAGTGGGAAGCCATTTCCCCTTGTCCTGTCCCTCCATGCCTTGTCCCAAGTCCCTCTCCAGCTCTCCTGGAGCCCCTTTAGGCACTGGAAGGGGCTCTGAGGTCTCCCCAAAGACTTCTCTTCCAAAGGTTGCTGCAATTCCCAGCTAACCACAGAGCAAAGCCCTTCCTGGAAAGATGTCCACATCCAGTGGGAAAGGACCCTTTTTGGGGGTGTTTTCTGTTTGATACTGCCAGAGACAGCAGGGTGCTTCAGGGAGTTGGGCTGCCCTAACCCTGAATTAGGGATTAATACAAAAAACCTGCATATGAGCAAAATAGAGAGTGGCTAATTTGGTTTCAAGGGCTCTAAAAGCCTCTGTGCCTGGAAGTGTGTTGGGAATTTAGGGAACAAACACGTCACACGGTGGAAATGCAGCCCTGATAAAGCTGGCCTGAGTGAGAATCGCGGCTCTTGGCAGAGCCAGCTCCATTGCAATGTCTGGGACCCTCAAGCACAGAGGGTGGCAGAGGCTTGGGACAAGGGAGGACTTAGAGGAAAACTGGATAAAAAAAAAAGCTGAATAACAGCGGGACAAGACTCTGGTGAAAAATCCAAGGCTAAAAGATGGTTCTTAGTTAAGGGCTGCCCTAATTAGGCACAAGCATTGCTTCAGCACGGCATGAAGAGGATCAGCTGGAAGTAGGAGGTGGTGAGTTGTGCTTGATGCAACAAATCCCGCTCCCTTAAAGCCGACAGACTCTGTAATCAAGACAGAGACTTTGCTGAGAAAGAGGTAAAACCTTTAAAAAGTCCCTTCCAACCCACATTATTTTATGATTTTATGAAAATAAGTGAAGGGACTTGCCCAGGGCTAAGCAGTGAGTCAGGGAGGGGGCTGAGGTGTCTTGGCTCCTGCTGGTTGTACCGATCTGGAGCAGGACCCAGAAAGGAGCAGTGACAATAAATAATGAGCAGGGTTGGTGTTTTTTACTCTTTCCCTTTTCATGACACCCTTGGAGACTCACACAAGTGAATAGACCTGGATCTTTTAATGGAAAGGGTCGTCCCTGCTCCAGGGAGACAATTTCACTGGAGTTTGTAGGAGATTTTGGGAGATCCCTCTAGGGGAAAAAAANACTTTGTGGCTTTTCCATTGCTGTTCCTTTTGTATGGTTGTGTTGAGCATAACAGGCTGTTTTTTAACAAATCTTCTGGGCATTTGATGTGAGCCCAGGGGAAAAGTGGGAAGGAGAGCTGTAAAATGGCAAGCCCTGGCTGTCTCTGCTCCCAGCCTTTCCTCGGAGTTAGATAAGAGAAGCAGCAGATAAGAGGAAAAGCAGGTCTTTAATTCAGTCAGAATTTCACTTAGTGTGAAGGAAAACATCTAATAGGAGAATTAGACTAAGCCAGGAAATTGCCTCTTAAACCTGAGCTCTCCTGTGCTGGCACAGTCAGCATTTTATATAAATACATATCTACGCATCTGCCTTTCTCAGTACCACCATAAAATCCTGCTCTTAGCAAAGTGGCCGAGAAATTCTTTTAAACTCATAAACCCAAGCCAATACAACCTTTCCAGCCACATGAGCTGGAGCATTTTTCCATGTCTCTTGCAGTGTCCAATCTTCCCAGCCTCCAAGGACACCTGAAGCCAACAGAGCCATGATCTCCCCTTGCCAAGAGGTGCCCACCCAACCCATGTTGAACTCCATAGAGAGAGGCCTTGGCCAGGTGTCGCCACGGTGGTGTTTGAAGTGATGCATACCCCAAATAAGGAGGCTTTGCATTGAGCAGAAGCTTTTGGGGAGGCTGAGGAGGAATCAGACTTTGAGTCTGACTCTTCTTGGAGACCTGGATCCCACGTCAAGGGATAAGGCTCCTCTCATTCATCCAGCCTGGGGGGTTTGCTGGCAGAAAACAACGTTCCTTCCATGTGGGCAGTGGTGTAGGATTAACACAGGGATACCACCAGGGTTTGGGGAGATCTGCCATGAGGGATCAGCACATGGAATATCACTGGGCTTTGGGGAGATCTGCCATGAGCAGCCCATTCATGGCAATGAGGTGATGCTACATCAAGAGGATAATCTGGCTTAATAAAAGACCTTTGGATGTTCCTGTATTGTCCCAGCTGGGAGCTGACAAATCACTCTGAATCATTTTTGGATTTGGGGAGGGAGATACACCCAAATATCCATTCACAGCCCTTGCTGTCTTTCCAGTCTGCATCTCACTGTGATGTGGTCCCCTGACCCCTCCACCAGCAGCTGCTGAGAGGGCCCTGCAGCTTTGTGTCACTTGGGCCAGGGAGATCAGAATTGTGGCAGGCTGGTATTAAAACCTGGCCAAACTCCACGCTGTTTCTCCATTTCAGGTTCCTGAGCTCAGCTGTCCTAAAGATGTCAGGCAGAAAGAAAATCCTGGGCAGCCTCTGGGCCGTTCCTTATCCAAAATGAGTGAGTTTGATTAGTTACTTACATATAATTTCTTCAAACCTCTGGTCCTCAGAGGCTTTAGGTGGGAGATTCAGGCTGTTTGTGGTCTTCCCTTCCTTGTTTTTTTCAAGTTATGCTTGTTATGGAAGTCCAGGTGCTTTTAGAAGTAAAGCAGTTTTCTCCTGGGGCACTGACATCTGGTTAAAGGTGGCAGGAGCTACAATCTCTCCTCTGAGAAGTCCTGTGTTGTGGAAGTCATCAAATCCTTTACTGGGATTTTTTTCTGGTTTGATTTTAGAGTGCAGACTTTGAGTTGTCTTAGTACTGACTTATCATCTACTGCAAAGGAGTCCTGGTATGCTGAGGGGCAGAGACTGCTGCAGTCATACAAACTTTAGGAATATTTATTTTATACTATAAACCTGAAATATTGCTCACTAAGATAAAGAATTATATCAGTAAAATAAGAATATGGTAGTACATCTTTGGCAGAACACACGGAGAGATGCCAAGGGTCGTGCTGGACCAGAAGTGGGGATCTGGGGTTTAAATGGGGAATTTAATTCTGTCATTTTTTTCTGGTCACTGTTTGAATACTCATGGACTTTTAGCATCCCCAGCATCCTGTGGAAAGCTCCACGAGATTGAAAGCACCCAGGCAGCTTCTTGCAACACCTGGGGCCGGTGCAGAAGCAGGAGACATTCTCTGTGCACCTAGCAAGGAAAGGTAAAGTGGAGCTGGCTGTGGGCTGATGCCAAGATAGCAGCTCAGTATCTGAACAGGTAACACCCAATTACAACAGAACTGTGTTGACTTACACTTTCCCTTATCAGAAGAATCAGGTATTCATGTAAATCACAAAAGAGTTTGATGGATGCCAGTTCACTCTGAGCCCCACACCAAGGAACAAGAGCCTAGTTAAACAAAATGTATGTTGCCCTTATCTTTAAGCTGTGACTATTGCTATGAAATAAAAAACTATAAAAGAAAAGTGCCTTATCGTGAGGGTTATAATTCCTTAGCGTTCCTCAGGGGCTGTTCCTGTGATGGAATCAGCCCTCTGGGACCACTTTCTGAACCCCACAGAAGTCATTTTCTTGCAGACAGATGATCTTCCCTTATCACGTGTTGTCTTGGCAATAAAAAAGTCTCTTTCTCGAGATGCATGTTTAGACTGAGCCGGGAGAAAAAACAAAAGGAAAAGAAAGGGCAGCTAAATTGGTCTTAATTCTGGTGCTGGCCTAAAAGTAAACAATGAGGTCCAGGGGCAATCTTCATTAGAGCCTCCTGGGCCTGGAAGCGTGGCATGGGAAGCACATGTGGTCAGGAGCCTTCAGACAGCTGTGCTGGAGACTTGTTCCGAGCCCAGTCTGATGGGCTCAGCCCCTCTTATCACTAATCAGCCTCTCTTATCACATTTACTGGGAGATGGGTGATGCCAATAAAACCAAGTCAGGCTGAGCACACTTAGAGGAGCCCAAAAGCTGGTTTTTAATAGATGCCTATGTCTCATGGAAAACCAGCTGCTCTCCTGCTTGGACACTGGTGGGACCCCAGATTTGGGTTATTTCTGTTTCCCTTGGCACACTGGAGATCCTGAGCTGTGTCAGGAATGATGGGCAGGATCCACATGATTTCATTGGTATTTAGTTACATTATTGTGTGTCCAGGTGCTGTGTTTGAGATCCAGGCCTTATTAACATGGCAGCTGGAATCTCCAGGGGTGACGAAGAAATCAAGCTGGTGCTTTGCATTAGGGTTAAGCTGAGCCCTGACTTTGCCAAACATGGAAAACTGAAATGTGTAACTTGTGACAGTGATGAACAGTGCTCATGCTTCCTTCCTCCAAACTGGAAAGAGGTATTGGTGGAAAAAGATGAGATGGGGTTGATCTTGCAGTGATTTTCCTCTGGTGAACTCCCCCTGCCCATAAAAAATTACAAGTGATGGGTATCCAGAACCGGAATTGATATGAATGTGTTTAAATCCTTAACTTCAATTTTTTTTTTCCCTTAAGAAGCACCTGGGTACCTCAAGCCTTGTCTGCTTCTGCATCCCATTAGTTTAACAGAGATTTTACACCACTGTGGGACACAGTCCTGTCTTGGAGAACTTACAGCTTAAAAAATAATAATAATATTTTTCTATAACCTGATAATTTCAGGTGGTTTTCTCTCTTGATCAATACATAGTTCAACAGATCCTTCAAACCCAGCACCAAAGGGACATGGCCCAGACGTGAATGCCAGGCAGTTTTCCAGCTGCTTGCTTTGCTCTCCCTGCAGACTCGCAGTCTCCAGTCAGCGAGCCTCCCCAGTCTCTGCAGCAGCCACTTCCCCGCCTGCTCTGGAGGGAGCCTTGGACACCAGGTCCTTGGCCTAGCAGCTTTGAAGGTCCTTCCTTGTACCTGCGTGAGTCTGAGCATGGAAAACACCCCGGGGTCAGGTGTGTCCCTCCCTGATCCATGTCCAGCAGAGGAGGGAGTGCTCTGGTGCTTATTTTGTTGGAGGAGCTGTGGTGGGAGCAGGGAGCAGGGATTCCCTCTTTTCCCAGGCTGGTTTGAGTTCCTGACGTGGACATGGGTTAATCACAGAAGCACAGAATGGTTTGGGTTGGAAGGAACCTTAAAGCTCACCCAGTTTCCCCCCCCTGCCATGGGCAGGGACACCTTCCACTATTCCAGGTTGCTCCAAACCCCATCCAGCCTGGCCTTGGACACTTCCAGGGATCCAGGGGCAGCCACAGCTTCTCTGGGCAACATGTGCAATGGTGTCAGCACCCTCACAGGGAAGAATTTCTTCCTGAGGGCTGGGATTTTGAAAGGCAATCACTTGGCACTTTCACCAGCTGCCTTCTCCTTGCCTTGCTGGTGCCCCCAAGCCCACCATCATCTCTGAAACCCTAAACCCTCTTGAAACCCCTTCATTACAAGGTGCACAACAAGTGGTAAAGACATTGAAGTGGTTTTTGGAGAACAGCAGCAGGAGACTGCCCTTCAGGTACACGCCAGGAAGCCAAGTGGCCTCTGCAGAGGCTTTTCAGGATTATTTCCCATCCCTGAGGACCTCATCTGGAGAGTGCACGACACCATTTGAACTTCCCTCCCATTTCACTCCATCACTAGACCTGAAGTCCTGCACCCAGGTGCAGAGACCTGGTGAGCTCAAGACATCAACCTGCAAAAAGAGGAGCAGGGCACCAGCTGCTGGAGAAGGGAAGTGGGCTGTGATTGCACAACCATTGGCATGGGAGGGGGCTCGGCCCCAGGTGTGCAAATACAGCTCATCCCTGGCATCTGCTGGGAACACAGCTGAGCAGGGATTCCCTGCCCTTATCTCCTGACCTCTTGCTCCCTGCCCTGAGCATCCAAATGCTCTGGGTCCAAGTGCCTACCAGCCAGTCTTGATGCTGGGTCCTTTGCCACAGGGAATGAGACTCTTCGAGGGATCCCTGTGGAGGGATGCTGCTTCCCAAAAAATCTGCATTTTCACTGAGCCCCACAGAAGGACAGTCCCGTGGATGCATCTGCAAAACCCCAGGATCTTGTACCAGCACATCTGCATCGTCTCTGGGCTCACACACTGCGCACAGAGGGTCAGGTCAGAGCCTCTCTCAAACAGCAGCAGTTAAAATGCCATGAAACCCGAGGTCCAACACACCTTGGGAATCCCCCATCCCCCCGTATGTGTTGCAGAAGCATCTCTAACTGGGCTGGCTGATGGTCTTCCTCAGCATCCTCAGCCAGCAGTGCTCCATGTGTCATCCAGCAGCCAAAAAAACCCAGAAGCCCACGGCCCCACCTCGTTCCCTCTCTGCTGTTCACACGTGTTGCTTCTGCTTCGTTTTTCTGGCAAGGGAGGTAAAAATAGCTCGTGTGAAAATTATTTATTTTGTATTAATAGCTCAGAGTCAAAGCCTCAGCAGGCACTTGGAATAAACAGGATCACTCAAAATACAGTTGTTTGAAATCAGAGCTTTGCTCTGACCCTGGGGTTTCCAACCAAAGCCAGAAAATTGTATATATAGAATCCCTTATTATTTTTCCCCGCTGTTAATCCCCAGTACAACAAGGCCTTGCTTGTCGCCAAAGGACTTTGACCAGGATGATTAAGGCAACATTTCATGCAGGCACTTGCACGTGTGGTTGTGGAGGTGGTCGAGATGTAAAATAATCCTCCCTATCTGACTAATAACCCCCTTTGCTCTTCCAGTGCAATTTGTATTTAAGCACATCCTGTTTCTCCCCAACCATTCCTCTCCTTTCATTCTTTCTCCAGAAAAAAATTATTTTTAAGTGCAGGCGGCTGTTGGGTGAAAAACAGTTTTGGAAGAAATTTGCTGGACTTGTTTTCTTGAGAAAGAAGGAGAAACAATCACTTTTGTTTTTTAGTTTTCCTTCCTCTTTCTTTTGTTTTCTTTTACTCCCTGTCCTACACACTCAATTTTCCAGCAAGATAAAAGGAAGAAAAAGGGGAAATAAAACAACGAGTGAGTTTGTATTTTCATCTGTCTTCAGCATGGTTTTGCACTCTTCCCTTTTCTCCCACAAATAATGGAAATATTCCCAGCTGAGAATTAGTGCACCTCAGCTCATTTAAATTATTGTGCAATATTGAGCACATCCATTAGTGAATCCAGATCCTCAATTATGGTGAGCCCTTGCTACTGATGGATTAATCAAGGCATGAAAGGGAAGAAGAGTCAGTGCAGGGGTTAATGTAGACCTGGAGAAACCCTGGTTCAAGTCCACGAGATCCTTTGGGACTCCAAATCATCCATGAGGCTACTTTTTGTCTCATTTCTTTGTGAAATGGGGCTGAGCAGCGCACGGGGGTCTTGCAGGGTCTCACAACACGGCGGTGCAGGCAGAGCAGAGGCAGCCAGGCACAGGTAAGGGCATTCCCCTTTTTGCAAAGCTCGGTCATTCCATCTGCAATCCAAAGGCTTTCACGGGGTGAGCGCTGGCTTTGCCCAGCAC
This sequence comes from Tichodroma muraria, assembly GCA_013390105.1. NCBI lineage: Eukaryota > Metazoa > Chordata > Aves > Passeriformes > Sittidae > Tichodroma > Tichodroma muraria. The sequence continues at coordinate 162,896 of WAAG01079142.1, forward strand.
CCCCTCCACCCCACGGCACCGCTGATGGAGGTGGCTGCTGCAGGGCTGCTGAGCCTTCACGCTTGCTCTGGCTCTTGGGAAGGCCCAGCCAGCGGCTCTCCCGATCCCAGCCGGCTGCCATAATCACACATTGTTCCCCTCGCCGTCCCGCGGCGCTTGGAAAATGTCAAATGTGGGAGTCCGGCAGCCTTAGGTTCGAGTAAAGAACTCCCAAACATATTTGGAGGGCCGCCAGCACTTTGCAAACCCTCTGCAAACTCAGATAAGGGGCGACCTTGCATGCTGCGGGGTAGGCCAGGAGTTTATAAACCCTGCGCCTGCTTGGGCTGAGCTTTCCCAATGTTGTGGCAGTCCCGTCCCCTCCCAGCATCGCCCGGCGAAGGCAGCGTGCGAAAGCAGGGGCTGCTGACCACCGTGACCTTCAGCAGACATCCAAGGTGGAGGAACCCGCTGGAGATGTGACGTCCAGAGCTGGCAGGGACAGGACTCCCCCGTGGAGGGGAGGCAGAGGCTGCCTGGAGCCGGATCCGACCCAGCCGAGGGAGTGAACGGGGAGCCCGGTTGTGTTTCAGGCGCTGTCCCCAAAAAACCCTGTTTTGGGATTTGCATTCCCTGAAAATGAGGCTGGGGAAGGGTGGCAAATGCCGCTTGGCGAGGAGGGGGAGGAAAAGTTGAGTTTGGGGCTTCATTTTGAACCATAGCGAAATCTAAACATTTTGAAATTCTTCCCCAAATGACAAATAATGTCAAATACTGAGATAGCACCGGGCTGGATTTGAGCCGCGAGGCACCTTCTTACAGTCCTAACTTCTGATAAAAAGGATGGAACAGAGTCAGGAAAACTTTCCTCTCCTTCCCCTCATTATTTTTCTTTTTTCTTTTTTTTCACCTCAGTGAAATCAGCAAAGTCTCCTGAAATGTTCCAGTTTGGATGGGAGAGCCTTTCACAGCAGGAAACGTTTCCCTCTGGGTTTTCCTGGCCAGCTCTGGCTGCATGTTCCAGCTGAAGGTCCAGCTGAAGGTCCAGCCTAGGCATGACAGCTCAGATCAGGGTGGGCAAAGATCCCCTGCCCCCACAAAAATCAGCTCACAGAGGGTTGGTACCTGAACCCACTTTAATTAACAGAGTTAATTAGCTCAGAGGCAGCACAGTAGCTGTGTAAGTGAAGGATGTGTGTCCTTAAGCCAGTGTTATTAATCTTTTTTTCCCCTCTTTTCTCATTTGCTTTAAACTTGAGGCTTTCTGCTGAAACCTTTGTGGCTCACTTAACCAATATTTATATATTTTTGATCCATGAGTCCTTACAAATCCTTCCCCCCTCTATCCTTACTGCAGAGCTATATGTGGGTGAATTATTTCTCACCCATCCATACATCATCTAGTGAATTTAGGCTCCTTTCGTTTGTTTCTTACTTGCAAACACATTTGTTTTCTCTCCAGGTCAAATAAGTCATGTGAAAATGTCAGTGCATGAATTACCTGTGAACTATTTACCCCCTGCATCCCACCTGGGACCCCCTGAGCTTCCCAGTGCACATCTGGTCACCTGAAACACCAAGAAAGTTTTTGAGTAAAGCAGGATGAATGGCCAGGAAAACACCCAGGTGGATTCTTGTTTGCTTCCACATTCATAAGAAAGTCAAGAGCTGCTTTCCTGGATGTATTCTCAGCTCCCAAACCTAAGCAAACTCTATGATTTTATGTGGAAAAAAAAAATACTCTCAGCTACATTTTGGGGCTGCTTGTCAAGGTCCTTAACCTCTCTGAGCCGATGAAAGTTTGTTGTCTGGCTCTCAAATTTGAAGGAAAATATAATATTAATATTAATAATATATACACATACATTATATGACATATAATATGCATTATATGATATATAATAGATATTTTATTATTATTATTGTTATTGTTATTATTGTTATTATTATTGTTACTATTACTATTTTCCTGTTTCTTTTTCCACTGTGCCCTGCAGGCAGCTCCACGTCCCAGCCCTTCCCGGGCAAAGTGCACACTTGGGGATAATAAACCGCAGCCTATGTGACATGGAAGCAACTCCTTCCCTATTTTCCTTTCCAGAAGGTTGAAGAAAAGACCTGTATCCTCCAGATCCCTCCAGGTGTTCTCATCCTAAGGGGAGGAGACGATGCATATTACAGAGTTAAATATCCCCAGACTGGGGAGTTTATTAGGATGATAAAGCCAATCTCCAGGATAAGAATGGAGGGTCTCCAAATGGGAGGAAAGACCATCTCTGGGCAGGCACCTGCTTCTCCCCTTGTCCAAATCAGCCTGCCTTGGTCCCCCTTTCTTTTCCGTTTTTTCTCCCCCTTTTTTCCCAGCTCTCTCCACTGCCATCGGTGGAGTGCTCAGCTGTTAATATCCTTCTGTCTCCAATTGTGCCTGGAGAGGTGTAACGTTTGATAAGCCCCATTTAACTTGGCTGTACTACATTGTTTAAATAATTCAAATACAGATTGGCCCTTTAGAAGGATTTCTGCTCTATTGACCCTGCTGGTCATGAGTTACCAGGAAGTCAGGGAGGGGCTTCCAGAGCTGAAAGCCTGGAAAAAAAAAAAAAAAAAAATCAATTCCACCTCTTTAGTGCCCCAATCACACCCCATTATTCCCGGGTAGTTGCAGACCTACTTTGCTGTTAACTCTTTGGGAACAATGAGGGAAGAGGGGAAGCAAGAAGGGTTTTCTTCTCCAATGAGGTCCTAATCTGCTTGGAGGGTGTCATGTTGTTATTACTGGAGTTTGGATGAATAATTATTTACAGGTAAAAGTGTCAAATTGCTTTATGGGTTATTTTTTCCTCCCTCTTCCCTCTCAATACCTGGTTTGCTGGAGGTTGTTTGAGCTGCAGAACTAGTAACAGTTTTATTTTCCCTGCTTATATTTCTTTTTCTCTGTTCATTGAGCCATCAGGAATAAGGAATGGGATGAGGAATCAGTTCTGGTTAGTGCTTGCCTTTCGCGCAGGGACCCCACTAGGTCCCTTTGCTGCACAGACACGTGGCAAATCCTACTCAATAACTTGTGGAAAAGCAGAAGGACAGGTGACAATGTAGGAGTAGGACAAAACAGCCAAAATATTGGCTTTGAGCATGTGCTGTCCCCACTGGAGATGGTTCAGAAGTGGTCCCATAGGAAACAGACCAGTGGGAAGCTGTAGTGCATCGTTTGGATTGATTCCATTCAAAAGAAAAGTTGGATTTGGAGGGGAAAATGTTGAAGACTCAAAACAGAGGTTGGAGTGTAGTGGTGCTTTGAAACGAACTGGTTCAATCCCAAGCATGTGCTTGGTTCATTGGCAGCTAGAAAAAACTCCAAATTTTTCATGATTAAAAATTCCAGATAATAAAAATGTCCTTTCTCTTTTACTGTCATGAAGAGGTGAAACCTGCTCTGACAACAAGGAGGTTGTGATCCTGGCACCTTTGCCTTGTGAGATTTCATTAATTAGGCAAAGAACTCAAAAGCAGGTAAAAATGCCCCAGATCCCACCTCTGGCATGGTGCCTCCTGCCTTCCTTCAAAATCCTTGAGCTCATGCTCCTCCTTCTTGACACGAGGCCAACAAGACGGGACCCAGGGCTAAATCCTTCTCAGGACATGACGCACAAAAATCCATCTTACCTTCCTGGTGTGGGAAGGTTAAAAGGCCCACCCCATCCTCCAGCCTGGTCTGGCCCGGGGCAAAAGCCAGAGCCTCACCCTGTCACCCAGCTGGGCTCCTGGGGTGGCACTGGGCGAGGAGATGCCAGCCAGGGTGGAAAACTCAGGGTGACGGGGAACTGACCACGCTTGTTGAGGCTGCTGAGTCCCCACCCCTTTCACAAATGGTCACCTTATCACTGTTTATCCAGGAACAGGGGACAGAGGACAGGGAGGAGCAGCATCAGCCTCCGCTCTGGGTCACCATGCCAGAGGCTGCTCAGAGTCCATTCGTAGGATGGGTGGCATTCTTGTCCCAGCTGCTTCTCCTGGGACGCCGTTCCAGACCCTCTGTGGGAGCCATCTCCTAATGCTCAAGTGGCATTTCCCAGGCTCACACATGTCTTACAGCACTGGAGCACCCCTGCTACCTTCCTGAAGGGTATTTTTAGATTGACTTGTTGATCCAACCCATGGATTTCAGGCTGTGGACAAGGATGCGGTGACATCTCAGGATAACCAATGCAGCAGTGCCCATCCTGGCCATTTTACAACACTTAATTCAGCAGGTGATTATTTCCAGGGGATGTTACAGAGCAGGAGCCTAATTTTGATGTGCTAAATTGTACTCAGGAGGTGCCACTGCCTCTTCCCTCACCACGGAAGGCCTACAGAGCCTCTCTGGTTAATTTAAATGTCTGAACAACTGCTTACAGGTCAAGAACCTGAAAATCTTCCCCAGCCTCGTGTCCGAAGGCAGGAACACACTTCTCTGCACATTTCAGAGACTGAAACACCCGGCAGAAAGACAAGAGGGACACGGCTCTTCAGGACCTGGCCTTGCTGGGTTAATGGTTGGACTCGACAACCTTAGAGATCTTCTCCAACCTTAATGATTCCGTGATTCCGTAATTCTAGGGTGGCTGGTGTTGCCATGGAGATGCCAAGTTCCAGCTGAGGATGTTCTGTGATTCTATGATTCTGTGAAGTTGGGGTAAATCCCACCTGTTCCAAGCAGCAGCAGAGACATTTGCCTGTGGTGTTTTGTGTCCCCGGGGTGTGTCTGATGGGCTCTGTGCCGTTCAGAGCAGAGAGAATTCCATTGCAGATGTGTACAGCTGCAGAGGAACCTCAGCTCAGGGGAGCTGCAGAACCACCGTGGTGTGAGTGCAAGCAGCACCTGAAATGTGAAACAGAGTGAAGAGGAAAAAAAGCCTGTGATAGTTTTTCAGTGTCGATATTTGGGGCTTTCAAAGCATTTTTGGGAGTTAGATGCTTGGCTCCCACTGGAAAAGGATGTCTTCCTGTGCAGGTGCCAAAACAAAATCCATAAGAATTCAGGAAAACCCTGGATGCAGAGTAAGGGGACAGTATCTTAACTGGAGTAACTTACCCCTATCTCTGGTTGCTCTGAAGAGACTCCAGGGACCCTGAGTTTAGACAAAGCAGAGCCATGCTCACCTCCTCCCCCTCCCTGAGCCTCGAAGGGTTAAAGGGTGGGGGAGCCGTTTGATTAATAGATGTCGTGTGAACGAGCACATTTGCCTGTGACTGCATTCCTGGGGCTTTCTGCGGGGTGATAAGCCGCGACCAAAGTCCTCCGGCTCTGGGCAAGGAGAGCAAACAGGGCCCCAATGGAGCAGTTATTAATTCCAGCCTTGCATCTCCCAGGGCTGTCTCTCAGCAACGGGGCTCCCGGGAAGCCTTTCACACACCAATCGATACAACTCACCTCTCCCCTTGTCCTTTTCATCCTCATCCCCCCTCCTTTTGCCCTTTCCATCCTCACCACCCCTCCTTTTGAGTGCTTGCCCTGGTCTCCTTCCATGCCAGGACATCCAGCTCTGGGACCCTTTCCCATGGGCAGCACGGGAAGGGGAGGATGATATTCCCCGTTAGGGTGATGGAACAACCCAAAGTGGTGCTGTAGTTGTCCCCATCCTGTGTCCCCTCCTGGTTTTTTTTCTGCGGTGGGGATGGAATTTTTGGGACCTAAAAAGGGGAATTCAGCACTAATATTTCCCAAGAGCATGTAAACCCTTCTGCTCCCATGGAAAGACACTCTCTGAGAGTCATTGCTTTTCTTCAAAGTACATTGATAAAACTAACACACCTGATTCAGAATTTCTTCAGGTGAAAAATTTCCTTTTCCCTCAGCTGGAATTTGACTCAAGCCACAAGTGGCCATTGCAAGTCCAAACTTTGGCATAAAAACACAGATTGAAAACGAAACTCCTTTCCCTTCCTTGGAAAGCAAAACAAACTAAATCAGGCTGGACCTTTCAATTTGCTGGTGTTCAGATAGAACACTGGCATCCTTGCACACCTGCTTTCACAAGGGTGTATTTTTAGTGGCAGTGATTGGTGCATGGAGGATTTCTCCATGCCACAATTGGGGGCAAAAAGCAGATTTCTTGTTGCTGACATCTCTCTTAACCCCACAGCTGCTCTCAGGAGGTTGATGGTGGCAATGATCAGACCAGGAGGTGTCTCCTTCAGGAAAATCAGTTTCTTGAGGTGGGCCAAGACATTCAGTAATGGTTTTGGGAAAACTGGACTTCAAGCCACTTTATAATTTACAATTTTCCAGTCTCAGAGCAGGAGGTAGGACCAGGGCTAGTGGTTTTAAACTAAAGGAGGGTTGATTTAGATTACATACAAAAAAGAAATTTTTTATGATGAGGGTGGTAAGGCCCTGGCACAGGGTGCCCAGAGAAACTGTGGCTGCCCCTGGATCCCTGGAAATGTCCAAGGCCAGGCTGGCAGGGCTTGGAGCAACCTGGGATAGTGGGAGGTGTCCCTGCCCATGGCAGGAGGGTGGAATGGGGTAAGCTTTAGGTTTCCTTCCCCCCCAAACCGTTCCATGATTCCACCATTCCACGATTCCATGAATGTGTTTGGTGCTGTATGAAAACAAGATGTTTCCAAGGCATACCAAGCTGATCACTTCCAAAACAAAGTGAAGCCAGCCTGCTTCCCATAAAGAATCCCGTTTCAGATTTCATAATAGATATTGTGGAAACCTGGCATTACAGAGCATCACAACAGGTCTGTATTCACACTTATGCAGGCAGAGGTCATGGAAAGGCACCACCTGCAAGCGACAGCACCTTTACTCTGAAGAGAACTGAATCCTGTCTGAATCATTTTTAAATCCTTGAGGAGAAAAGCTGGGATCAAACCAGAGTGATCCAAACCACAACTGTCCTCCTTTCCCATATCTCCTTCAGAGGCCGTGGTGGTGCACGGGATGCCAGGACCACTGACCTGCAAGGGGTTTGGAGAAGGGAGATGATAATTTAACATTTGATTATAAGCAACAGGACACAAACTTTGTGCCTAACCCTGGATTGTCATGGAGAAAGAATAAAATGAGACGTCCAAAGAGTCAAAACTAATCCTGTACTGAGAAACAGAGAATTAAATGCCTGTTTTGGACTGTAAATGACTTCAAAGCTATTGGGTGAGAAACATGATAATTTTGAGCAGAAATTCCATTTAGCACTGATAATTTTTATAGGATTCACTGCAATGAATAACAACAACAACAATAATAATATTAATAATGATAATTACTAAACAAATAGGTTTTCCCTATTAAAAAAAAAAAAAAAAGAAAAAAAAGGGGTAGTTCTGTCCAAGAATTCCCAGCAGGCTCAAGTAAGCCTTATATCTGTGGTAGCAGATATGGAAAAGGCATACTGAGGTCATCTAATCCAAGGGCCGGAAACCTTTCAAGGGTTCAGTGCCAGACTGTATTTTTCTTCCCCGGCAGAAACTCAGCACTCTGTGTCTCTCCTGAAGGAGGGTGAGGATCCCATAAGGGTGGGATCCTGCCTCTCCAGATCTAAACTGTCTGTGGCAGCCCAGCTTCCCTCCAGGGTTTATCTTCATAGCTCCTCTCCCAACACATGTCCCAGCCCTGGGATATCATAGAATCATGGAATATCCTGTGCTGGAAGAGACCCACAGGGATCATCGAGTCCACATTCCACTCAGTCTCCAGCTGCTGGACAGAAAAGTGTGAGTTACCTGTGTTCCCTTTGCCTTCCCACCCCATGGGGGCATCTTGGCTGCTCTGGTGCATCTTCAGTGAGGAAAATCGTCTTAAACACTGAGTTTAGGTCCTTGGAACTTTCAGCTGGATGATATTTAGGATGCAAAACCCAGGAGGACAAACACTGCATTTCCCTGCAGCTAAAGATCTCCCCAGGGGTTTCATACTGTGGCAGGTTAAAGGTTTTTCATGAAGTCCCCAATATCCCCACAGCCACATCAATTAGGAAATCCCACTGGAATCAGAAGGTCTTTGAGGATCTGGTCTGGAGACTCTTGTGTTTTGTAACTATTCCCACCAAAGCATTTCCAAAATGGAAGGTGCGACTTGCTGATCTTGGAGGTTTTTTCCAAACCTTACTGATTCTGTGATTCCATGAAATAAAACAACCGTGGGACACTTGCAGGAATTTGAGACCAGACCCAGGTTGCTCTCTTCCCTGATATCCCACATCTACCCCACAAATCCCTTCTCCCTGAGTTTCTGAAGCCCCCAAACACTTTTCCAGTTAACACAACTTCCACCTTTCAGAGCCAGATCTAAGAACCAGCGAGGTCAGGGGAGGGAAATGGGTCAGCCCTGAGGTTGTATAAACTCGATTTTTCATCCTCGAGCTGCTTTGATCACTCTCCTCTTGTGTGCTGCACTTCAACACTGCAGAGCCCTTCTTCAAGTAGCCTTGAGTCAAAGGGATCATGGATTCTTCTGGAAGAGGGTGGCTATTCCAGGGATTCCTTCTTTCCGGAAGGGGTGATGCATTTCATTGGGTGAAATGGTGTTTTCTCCTTGGAAAATTTCACAATCGGTAGTCAATAAAGATTTCCCGGGGGAATGGAGCTGTTCTTTGATGTTCCAGAGCAGGTAATGAATTTCTCCTGTGAGCATCTCCCTGGAGCTTCCCTACAAAGCCAGGCCTCTCCTCCCGCTCTGTCCCAGAGGTGGTCAGTGCAGGCAGACTGCAATCCCTCATCCATGCCCATGCGTGCAGAGCCTGGCCCACGCCTGCCTCATGCAATTCCCTCAGGGAATGGGGATTTCCAGCAGGACATTGAGTTTTGACAAAACAGAGGTCAGCCTCTGAAATATTGATTGCCTCCAGGCCAGGTTGGGTGGGGTTGGAGCAACCTGGTCTAGTGGGAAGTCTCTGTCCATTTCAGGGGGTTGCAATGAGATGATTTTTAAGGTCTCTTCCAACCTGAACTCTTCCATGATTCTGTGATCCAGAGACCTCTGCAAACCAATGCAACCCAGGACACAAACTGCACCCCCAGAAGTCCTGATGAGCATGGGGGGTTGAGCCTTCATCCCTCTCTTTTTCCGAATAGAAAGGACCTTCCTGGTCCATCTCAGCACTAAATCCAGGCATTCTGATGAGAAATTGCACTTCAACAGTTTAGCTGGTGTTAGAAACCAGATCCAGACTGCATCTCCTTCCACACTCACAAGAGGCTCATTGGGATTGTCGTGGGTTATTTTTGTTCAGCATCAGTTTATTGAAACAAAGAGAATAGAGATGGGGATGCAAGAGTCAGAGTTTCTTACATGACATGGTCTCCCCCACAATCTTCCACTTTCTGCAGCTTTCACTAGGCGTCCTGGCTTCTTCACAAACATAAATGTTCGGCTTCCATCCTCTTTGTTTGCACTCTTCAACATTTTGGGGTTTGCTTCTATCTTTGGATGATGAGGAAATGGTGCCCAAGTTGACCAGATGGGTAAGAAAGTCCACTAGTTTGGGAAAAAGAGAAAGGTCTTAGAATTTTTTCAGAAGAAAAACATGTAAGAAAGCATTGTAGAAAAAATAGTTTATTTTTAAGTTTTGGTTTGTAAGTCTTTACTTCTGATGAATCAGAAGGGCAATCTTTGAACCTTTTCAGCAAGATTTCTTTCTCCATCAGTGGAGTTTCATGCTCTCTACCCATGTAATGTGCATTCTCCTCATAGATCTGCTCCACCTCTGAGGATTTGGGTAAAAGAATCACCCATTTCCTAACATAAACCACATTTTCTGCTTTTACACTGAGTTTTCAGACAGGGGTGATCTTGCACCCGCTGCTTTGTGGCAGGCTCTGACGTCTTTGTATTCCCACTGAGGTGTGAGCAAGCACAGAAAGACCAGGGCCGGTTCCTGAGCCTGTGCTGGGTCCCAGATTTTCCCTGTGACATGAAGCTTTTGCAGGATCCCCACTCCAGGCTTGCTCCAGGACCTGCCTTCCCAACGGGTGCAGCGTCGGCACTAAAAAAAGCCCCGTCCGTGCGAGCCAGGCCAGCACGTCCGCTGGAAAAATGACATAACCCCGTCACGTAATCTGGAGTTCCTCCTCTGGGGCAGCCGCGCACCGGGGCCGTGTGAGAGGAGATCAAAGGGCAGCACAGGAAAACGAGAGCGGAGCCCACAGAGGGAAAAGCAGAGGGAAAAACACCCTCACCCGTCAGGCAGGGCGCTATCGCAGCCCTCGGCGGGCTCTGGGAGTTCCCGTTCACAGGAGGGATGGAGACAGACATCCTCTGGCCCCTGGCACCGGCTGGGTGCGGGCAGGGTGTCCTTCTCCGTGCCTCTCCCACTTTATCTGTCAGAGTAATGTGGGACAGCAGCTGGAGACGAGATTCGGCGGCTCCTGTGCCTGCTCAAGTCCCGTGGAAGGACTTCAGTTTAGGAAGAGCCTAAGTCCCTTTAGGTTCTGGACCCTAAAGAACCTGGGAGGCTGCGGTGCCACCAGCACCCCCTCCCATGCATTCTCCAGCTGATTTCATAGCTGCAGACTTCAGAACACCCGGGAAAAACGCAGGAGATGGATGAGGCAGTGGGAGGGAGGTGGAGCAGCCAGGAAAAGCCGTGGAAAGCGGTGGGTGCCCATGCCGGGGGTGGTGGTGCTGAGGGATCTCTGTTGCACGCAGAGCCTGGCACAGCCCTGCGGGCTGCACCCTGTCCATCCGCCACCTTCCTCCCTGTCCCTTCAGCCACGGGGAGTTTGCCACCAGCTGCACCCCCAGACACGTCCTCCTCCCACCCCAGCTCCATCTGCCCAGCGGTGCCCACACCGGGGGATTTGCCTTGCCCAGGGTTTGTGGTTTCTGACCCCCGGCTTGCCCGTTGCCACTGGAATTCCCTATCGCTCCAGTGACTCAGCTGACAGAAAGGGAGACAATGGCATTTTACATCAGCCCAGGCTATCAGGAGCCTGCCTTATCTGAGCTGTGTTTTTCTATTAGTCTAACACTCCATTGTGCATCCCTTTATCAGCTGCAATGTTGATGTAATGCTGGCTTGGAAGTGGTTTCTGCATCCTAGCACTAAGACAGCTCACTTTTATTTCGGGGGGGAAGGGGAGGGTGCGAGAGGAGGGTTTATCGGGATTCTCAGGAGATAGGAGCCCTTCTCCTGCACAGAGCAGGGAGGGAGAGCTGGCTGGGTGGTGAAGGGGGGTTACCAGCCCAAACTGAGCAGACTTTTTTTTTTTTTCCCAACCAGCAATTCAATGAGTATAATTCCTGCTCCTCCCATCCAGACAATATTTTTAATTAGGGTGTTCACTCATCGGGATAAATGTCCTCTTTGGGTCCTTCTGAAAGTCCCAGAAGGTGCAGACCTGGCTTTNTGAGGGGGGTCTCCCACCCAAAAGTGAGCAGATTTTTTTTTTTTTCCCAACCAGCAATTCAATGAGTATAATTCCTGCTCCTCCCATCCAGACAATATTTTTAATTAGGGTGTTCACTCATCGGGATAAATGTCCTCTTTGGGTCCTTCTGAAAGTCCCAGAAGGTGCAGACCTGGCTTTCTGCAGCAGGACTGGCCCAGCTGCTGGTGGCAGCTTCAGCCCTGTCATGTCCTGTAGAATGGGTCATCCCTAACAGCATTTTCCTGGGCAGGTTCTCACTGGCTGTTACACTCAGGGTCCTTTTTCCCCCAGATTTTTTACATCTTTAAACATCTATTTTCAAAATCCCGCCAGCAACTGAGCATCCTTAAAATAGCTTAAAAAAACCCTGCGGTTAAGTGGAAAGGACAAATGAATCCTCATGCATGAAATAATAATGTAATGGTGTGGCCTCATCAGCTTTGCTTCCTGATGATCCTTGTGGGTCCCTTCCAACTCAGGATATTTTAAGTTTAAGCCCTCAGGACCTGCCTCCATGACAGCAGCAGGGGCAGAGTCACTTCAGCTGTTACACAGGAAGAGAGGAGCACATTGCAGTTCTGTTACTGCAGCAACATGAGGTTTATGGCCAGGTAGGACCAAACATGTCAGATTTTGCTTACTCAGCAGTGGAAATAGCAGCAATGAGGTTGTCAAGGCAGGGCACAGAACATCTGGAGCCATATCTGAGCATCATCTGTGACCACCATGGCCTGGTTTCACTCAGCTCCCCCAGCTCACGTGGCAGACATGCTTTGGCCAAAGTCAACAGCAGCAAATACTGACCAAAACCAGTATTTCCAAGCCCACTGTGACTCCCTCTTGGAGCACTCTCTGGTGTGAAAGGCAGTGTCTCATGAGGTACTCTCTGTTCCTTCCTTGGTGGGATTTCATGTTTGTCCTTTCCTCCTGGCTCCATGTGTCAGCGTAGGACCAGAGGATGGTTTTAGGTTTTCTCTTCTTCCAATGAAGTTATTAATTTCCTATTTTGCTTCACTCAAGCCCAGTGGCCTGGTGAAGATGCTGCTGCCAGGATAACCCCTCATAAAGTGCATAGAGCCACTTGCAGAAGTCATACGTGAGTTAGAATCATCAAATCATAGAATCATTTGTGTTGGAAGGGACCTTAAAGATCGTGTTGTTCTAACTCCCTGCCATGGGCAGGGACACCTTCCACTACCCCAGGTTGCTCCAAGCCCACCCACCCTGTCCTTGAACACTTCCAGGGATAGGACAGCCATAATCCCTCTAGGAAACCTGTGCCAGGTCCTCACCACCCTCTGAGTGAAGAATATCTTCTTGACTACTAATTTAAACCCGTCCTCTCTCAGATAAAACCATTCCCCCTTGGTTCATCACTATCTGCTCATAGAAAATGTCCCTCTTTCTTCTTTTTATAAATTCCTTAAAGGTCTCCCTAGAGCCTCTTCTTTGCCACTGTGTCATTAATAACGACCTGGTTTGACTCCTACTTTGCTATTTCACTGGTGTCCAGCTCACAGGGTGATTAAGCAGATGATAATATTGATTTTGGACTTTGGGTTCAGCTGCTGGGTGGTTCACTGTGGATGAGGGGCTGGATTTTGTGGCTTTGGACAGGTGTCTGCTGCAAATCCAGCATCCCAATGGCATGGTAGCTCTGGTCAGCTCAGCAGGTTTGTTTGATGTGGAAGAACAAGAAGTTACGTGTCTTGCTGTAGACCCCTGAATTCCTGTTTAATAGCAACAGTCAGATTTCAGGCTTTTCTGGAGTCCATGGAGCTCCAAATGCTAATCAGGACCCATTTGTATCCATTCAAAATCTGTCCTTGAGACCAGAGGAATTTACAGTGAACTGGAAATGACAGCCCCAAGAAAATCCTGTGCACACCTGTGAGCTTCATCCCCTCTGCCATCTCCCACACACTGCTCTACCCAGAGGAGAGGGTGGGTGGTGCATACGTGTGCTGCTCTGGGCAGTGTTGGAGTCACATTCCCGGAGGGATTTAAGAGCCCTGTGGATTTGGCACCTGGGGACATGGGTTAGTGGTGGCCCTGGCAGTGCTGGAGGAACAATGGGACTTTTCATCCATCCCCAACAGGCTTGAGCCTGGGCTTTGGCATTTGCCTACCAGCACTTTTGCATCTGTGTTTGCATACTCTGGGGGACTGTTTTCGTGTTGAGTCCTGGAGATGAGTGAAGACCACAACATGTTTTACTTCCAGCAGAGAAATTAAAACAGGCCTTCCTGAGAAGACCTTCAGAGCTAATTTCATTTCTTTCTCCTTCATTTACTGATCCTTCTCCTCTGCACCCATCAGATTAGTGAGGATCCCACATGATGGGGACTCAACAGAGTTCAAATGGAGTGCATGGGTGGCAGTTCTGAAGTGCTGTTGAAGGGACAGCAAGAGTAGAAACACAAACTGTGGCAGGAAGAGTCGTGGTAAATAGTCACTGCCCATCCCCAGCCACATTTGTGGGACTGCTGCATCCTCAGACCCCAAATAAATGTGTGGAAGGGCTCACTCAATGGGGTTAACAAGTCCTGGAGGGTCTGAGCTTGCAGAGGTCCTACCTGGACCAGCCATCTCATGCACTGAAGCTGTTTTGCTCTTGCCTCTTCAGCCTCCCCTGCCCGAGGTGGGCCGGCTGCTCTCTCCGCACAGCGAGTGGCCGCGGTTTCGTCTCAGTCATCATTTCTTTTGTTATCTGCCCATTATCTGATCCTCTCCCAGGCCAGGCCAGGAAATATCCTTCTGTCTCTGCCTTCGACGGCGCTCCATCCTCTTCCTCCTTGGAGAAGACAAAAGCAAAACAAGCGCATAATGAATCAGACGTTTCCCTTCTCGCTTCGCCCCTTATTTCCCCCTCTCATTTTTCACATGGGCCAATTTCTGCCTTTTCCCTCCTGTTTGTTTGGGATGTGGCCTGTGCTCAGCATCCCGGGGAGTCTGGCCGGCTCCTCTCGGAGTCAGCGGGAGTTCAGCGGTGGGTAAGGCTGATAGGGCTCCTCTGGCCCCCACTGCGTCCCGTCCTCAAGCGTCTGCAAGGAGCTTGGCCTCCTGACACCAGGGCATGGGATCGACTCCAGACCAAGCTGGAGGTTCACGAGGGTTCAGGAAAGCAACTGGACAGTTGGGAGGAGGAAAAATGTTCTCTCGAGGGCGATTAAACATAAGATCAGCTTATCCAGCTCAGGAGGATGTCACGCGGCAGAAACGCGCTAAAGGCTGGAAGAGGGTGTTGGGGAAGCATTGCTCTGTCCTTGCCCTCACTTTGTATTTCTCCATGGCATTCCTGGAGGAGAGGTGGGACACTCACCTCTATGCACTCCTTGGGTTGTGTTTCAGCTCCAGAACAAGAAGGGGCAAAGCTTTGCCCGTGAAGCCCAGAACTCCTTAACTTCCGGTGACATTTCAAATTTGCTGTTCCAAACCAACATTGGGTCCCACATCCAATATTCAGTGGGATTCTGCCTCTAAGCCAGGTGGTCCTAGTCCTCCCTGGACCCGGTCTGGGTGGGAGTATTGAGGACCTGTAAGGAAAGCTCCCCTGAAACACCCACACCAGTCCCCCTCTGAGCAACCCCTCCCTCTCCTTCGCCTCTCCCCACCACCCAAGAGCGCTGCACTTTGGCTCTTCTGTTAATTAGCCAGCTTTTCTTTGTGGCTTGATTTTGAGAGATCCCTGCAGTCCAGGGTCAGCGCTGCTGTGGGCTTGGCTGTGTCTTCCAGGTAGGAGTCAGGTCCCTTCCAAAGGGAAGGTCAGCTGCTTCTTGGGGAACTCATCTGCAGCTTGGCCAAGGGCAAAGGCCAGTGGGAAAGACTGTGATGTCATTGGCGTGGGTGATGTGGGCCAGTGCCAATGGGTGTTCCTGACCCTGGTTCCGTGATTGGGGGAGAGACAATAATCTGCAGGGAGCATTCCCAGTTCTGAAACTTTCCCACTCTTTTCAGAAAATGAAGGTGAAAAACAAGACACACCCCCACACCCCAGATAGAGGAGTTCCCCCAAATACAGATTCTGATGTGATTTTTTATTACGAGTTCTCACTGTAAATATAAAGGAACAAATCATAGGATAATTAAGGTCGGAAAAGATTGCCAACATCACCAAGTTCAACCTTTCACCCATCGCCACTATGCCCACTGAATCACGTCATGAAGTGCCACGTCTGCTTGTTTTTTGAATATTTCCAGGGATGCTGACTCCACCACGTCCCTGGGCAGCCTGTTCCAATGCTTAACTTCTCTTTCAGCAAAGAAATTTTTCCTGACAACCAACCTGAACATCTCCAGGCATAGCTTGAGGCCATCTCCCCTTGTACTATCTCTTGTTCCCTGGGAGAAGAGGCCAAATCTCAGAATGCAGAAAGGAAAGATGAAAACATCCTTATTTCTTTACCTTTATAAAACACCATGACTTTTTTCCTGTAATTTCATCCCAGTGGATGCTGGGATAGTTGGTTTGTGGTTAGACACTGAGAAAGCCACATTGCTGCTTTAGAGAAGATCCTGAAAAATTAGAAAGGGCGTGGAAAGAGGGCTATAGACATTATCTGAAAAGTGAAGAGGAGGCCTTGGCATGGCAGGCTCAGAAAGCTTGGTCTGGTTGGCTTATCAGAAAAGGAGATGGAGAAGTGACTGGAGGAGAACTTGGGGAGAAAAATGCCTGACAGAAAAGTGTCTTTAATCTAGCAAAAAATGGCCTTCCTTGGCTGCAAAGCCGAGCCAAACCACCCAGGCTTGTGGTTGCTGCAATGGGAAATTAATGCACTTGGTTAACCTGGGCTCTTCATCCTTGGATATCTTTAAATTGGGAACAGATGCATTCCTGGAAGCAATGTTTCAGTCAGGTGCAAGCTGCTGTGTTACAGGCAGGAGCTGCATCGGAATATCGCACTCACAGTGCTGAAATGAGATGGGATGAGCTCTGATGGATGGAGATTCCAGCTGGATTTGCTTCAGCACTTCTGGAAGGACTGCAAAGGGAGATCTGGTACCTCCTTGCTTATTCATTTATGATAGTTACGGGATTTCTTCCTGGTTTGAGGACACAACCTTTATTCCTGTCTCAGAGCTTCTGACTGGGGCAAGCCAATGGCTCAGCAAATCAAGGTGATGGGGAAACCAGAGTGAGAATCACAAAACCATCAGGGTTGGAAGAGACTTTCAATCTAGTCCAATTAGAATTTCCACTGGGAAATCTTGGAGTAGTCCAGGAAGTGTTTCTGCTTATGAAGACAGGATGGGAGAGCTTGGGATGTTCTGCCTGGAGAAGAAAAGGCTCCAGGGAGAGACCTTAGAGCCTCTTCCAGTGCCTAAAGGGCCTCCAGAAGAGCTGAAGAGGGGCTTGAGACAAGGGCCTGGAAGACAAGACAAGGGGAAATGGCTTCCCACAGCCAGAGGGCAGGGATAGATGGGATTTTGGAATCCTTCCCTGTGAGGGTGGGGAGACCCTGGCACAGGGTGCCCAGAGAAGCTGTGGCTGTCCCTGGATCCCTGGAAGTGTCCAAGGCCAAGCTGGATGGGGCTTGGAGCAGCCTGGGATAGTGGAAGGTGTCCCTGCCCATGGCAGGGTTTGAACTAGGTGACGTGTAAGGTCCTTTCCAACCCAAATAATTATCTCTATGTTTTTTTGTGCTTTTTTGCTGGTGTTTTTACACTCTTTATCCTTCTGGGTGTGCAGGTCATAAGCAAACAGGGAGGCTGTTGGATTTAGTACTTTACCTCTTCAAAATGGAATTGTCCTTTCTTTAGTACTTATCCTGTTCTTCCTTCTTTTGGTTGTTCGTTTTCTTTTTGAAGGCATATTTCACTCCCAGCTGCTTCATTATCAATGTTTGGTTTTCTCACTGGGCAGGATTTACAGGAGACACTTTCAACAAACATGTTGCTTGAAAAATGCTTTTCCTGAGCTCTGCCTGCCATTCTGAGCAGGAATCTTTTTTGGGGGGAAGCCCACCAGAAGCTAAAAAGGGTCTAAAACCCCCATTTAGACCACAGGCTGCAAGGTGTGAGCATCAAGAGGGCAACTTTAGTGAATTTTGAGCAAATCTTCAGCAGTGAAGGAATAAAATGTGAACAGGACCAAAGGATATTGTGACAGGTAGGGGACCTTGAAAAACTCAGCCCAAACACTGGATCAAACCTCCATAATCTTCCCTCCTTGTGCAGCCTGTTCTTGTAAACCACTGGTGATGGAGACACTGTTCTTCCTCTCTCCTCTCTCCCTAGACAGGGAAATGAGGGACATATCACATTTACTCCATGTCTTATCTAGAACTGAACACTCCATGTCCTTCAGCTGCTCCTCACTGTCTGTGTTTTCCACTCTTCTCCTCATCCTTGTTGCTGTTTCTTGCATTTCCCCCACTTCCTCCTGTAACTCCACATGGTGCCCAAGCTGGACCCTGCGCTGGACCTCCTTTATCCCAGGTTTTGGACCAGTTTATGCATCTCAGTGTGGAATAAAGCCCTTTGCTCCAGCTGGTTGATGCTCAGTCTCTGATCTGCAATGCAGATCCCCCTCTGCTCCTGCTCTGCTGCCCTGTGGTTGGTTGCCATCAATCCCATCCTATTGCATGCAGGATCTCTTTCCTAAATCTACCTTTTCACCACAAAATTTTGTTCATGGAGATTACCCTGTACTCTGACAAACATTCCACTTCCAGGAGTTTTTATACCAATACGGGAATACCGTGCTCTCTTCTTGCCAAATTTCCCACACTCCCACAGATCCAGTGGTGATCCAAACCTTTTGGAGGTCAGACCAGTCCCATCCATATGAGGTGGAGGTGGGATCCCAGCCCTCTGGGGCATCAGGGATTTCTTGTCCTGTGTACACAGCCCTCGGCCTGGCAGGGAGGGGCTGCAGCCTCTTGCATAGAGAGAGGCCCTAATACCTTTCATTGCACGGCAGGAGAGGAAAAAAACCCTTTCTATTCATTCTGAGCAGGTTTTCCAGCCCCTCCCGTCTTGACCCTGATTGCTTATCAGCTGGGATATGTTTATCCTAAATCTTTCTTTTCTCCTTTTCGTGTCTCCCCCTCCACCTCTCCCTTTCCTGCTTTTTCTCCCACTGTTTCTCTCTCCCAGCAGCCCACATGCACACCCCCTTCCCAAGGCCAGGGCTGAGCTTGCAGAGGAGTGAAGCTTCAGACTAAACTTTAATTTGCACGCTGCCTCTCTCAAGGGCACCCGGCATTTTTTCGGCTGTTGTTCACCGCAGAACTGGAAGGTTCTGGTTTGTGCCACTGTCGGTCGAGACAGCACCAGTGTAATTACAGCATGTTCCCTCCCTGTGGAATTCAGGAGAGACCAGCTCCTTTTATAGCCTGGCCAGAGCCCCTCTGAGGGGCTGCTCCTGTGCCTCTTTTACACCCTCTGTCCCCAGGACTGGTGTGAAACTGCTGCAGCGTTGACCTCAAGCCCTGCAGGTCCTTTAAGTGGTTCCTAGAAAACCCTCCTGGCACTTTGCCCACGGGGTACAGTCACAGTTCTGCCCTGGGAGGGCTGTGCTGGTGCTGGCCTGTGCCTCTGCAAAGTCCCTGCTGCTGCAGACACTATTCAGAGACCAGGTCCTTACAAAATTCACGTTATGGCTTAGAGGCATGGTTTAGTGCTGGGGTCGTGGTTGGACTTGATCTTAGAGGGCTTTTCCTGCCTTAGTGATTCTGTGGTTCTCTGTAGTGTGAACTGCCCACTTGTGCATGTCTCCTGTTTCCAGGAGCTCTAATCCTACCACTTCCTAGAAAATCCAGGAGCTCTTTTCCTCAGCAGAGGTTTTGCTCGTGCCAGGGCAGATGTCAGGGTGCAGATCAGGAGCCACATTCCCTGCAATGAGCTCCTGCCAGAGCAGTAGTGCTGGTGGGGAAGAGGCAAGGGGTGGGGTGAGAAGAGAAACCCTGCACTTCTCGTGTCTGGGAGGTGCTCGTGCTGAGGGAAATCTGGGTCTTTTTGGTGTCCTGGTAGTTGACAGCAATGTCTGGTCAGAAGGATTAAATAGGGAGAAGGGAGGACATCACTTCATGCTGCTTTCCCAGCCTTTTGAACCCATCTTTCAGCCTAAATCACATGGAAATATCAAAGCACAAATAAGCATCATCTTCTCTCTGTGGGTCTGTGTCTTCCATTCTGATGGACCTGTGATTTCCATTCTGTTTCTGCCTCTGGGAGCCCATCCCCTGATTGTCCCCATGCATCCCAGCCTGCTGCTGTTTCTCCACATTCCCAACCATTGGACAATAAAGTCAAGAGAATGCAACTCCTTCCCAATAGATATTTCACAAGGGGGATTGGCCTTTCTATAAAGTCCTTCCTGCTCCTTCTGTAAGGACACAGCATTTCTGTAAAGTCATCCTACAGTGTTTCTCTTGGAATGCAAAAGCAGGATATTGCAAAATCCCTGAAGACTCTGGGAGACTTGAGACTGGATGGAAATTGAAGAGTCTTGTTCTCCTGAATTGCTTAGATGTTTTTGCTTTCCTCGTCCCAAGGCCCACAAAGTGGGGACAGAGTATCTTAGGGCTGTCTAGAGAGTATGTTGTTTCCCAAGCAAGACAGATTTAGTTATCCGCTGGGTAGAGTGTCGGTCCGGAAAGCGAGGTGGGATTTAACTCTCCTCCTTGGGCATCTCATCATGCTTCTCCCCAGCTGTGAGACAGAGACAGTGCAAGAGTGGAATGAAGAGAGCTCCGCGTTATCAGGAATAACAAGGACAAGTGGGTTTCTAATCTTGGGGATGAGATGATCTTTTCCGTCACAGGACACAGCTCCACTAACAAATAAAACAGTGCCAAACACAGACAGTGGAACTTGATTGTCTCTGTTGTTGACATGGTGCTTGGCACAGTTTTGGCCCCAGCCAGCTACTGCCACCCTAAATCTGCACAGGGCAGATCATAGGGACGCTGCTTCAGCCAGACAAAATCCTGGTGGAACATCCAGTCTTTTGGGGTGCCCTGTATGAACTTCCTCTGGGTGCAGGGAGCATGAGGCCAAGCACAGCTGAGCCTGTTGATGCATCACTCCTCTTGTGCTGCTTCGTAGGCCCTTTACATAAACATTTGCAAGTGGCCAGGGTTGGGAAAGAGCCCATGAGCAGATAGGGCTCTGCTCTGACTCCGTGCGGCTGCTCAGATGTTTTTGCCCTGCTTTTCATGCAGATGAGCTTAGACCATGGCAGAGGTCAAACCAGCATGGGATATCTTTAAAAAGCCCAGAGCTGAACCAGATAGCTCTTCCCAAAAGCCTTCTTTGCCAATTCGTTTTTTTTCATTCCTGCCATACTCAGGTCATGCCAGAGTTTCTGTTTGCAGCACGTGGAAAGTGCAGCAGTTGCATGTCAAAAAAAAAACAAGGAATAAAAAACTGGAGTAGAAAAGGGCAGATTGCACAGGGCGGTTCTTGTTTACCTTGCACTGGGGCTTGCAAGGTTGCAGAGATCGTCAGGCTGAGCTTGGATGGGGAGGAGATGTCCATTACCTCCATCTCCTTGATTTTCCATGTAAAGCTTTCCCCCCACTTTGCCACTGCGGTCCCCCCAGCACTGCCCCTGCCCCCCGTCCCATTAGGACCAAGCAGGCTGTCGGAAGCATAATGGAAGAGAGAGCTTTCATCCATCACAGACCTTGAAGAGTTCAGCGAGGCAGAGCCATCACAGAGGAGAAACATTCCTCCGCGAATCCCCTCTTGTCTCTCGGGTGGGAAGGGGGAGGAGGAAGGAGAGATAAGGCCAAACTAATTTGTCTTTTTTAATTGGCTCAGAATACTTGAACGAAAGCTGGTTTGTTATCCTTGGCTTTGCTCTGGCAGCCGTCCAGGATGTAGGGCAGGGCCGGAGGCTTCTGAAGAGTTAACCTCTTCTAAATATCCTATTAGGGTCCTCTCCATTTATTGTAAGGACGATGTAAGCAGAGTCAGAGTG
Organism: Tichodroma muraria; assembly: GCA_013390105.1. Taxonomy (NCBI): domain Eukaryota; kingdom Metazoa; phylum Chordata; class Aves; order Passeriformes; family Sittidae; genus Tichodroma; species Tichodroma muraria. The sequence continues at coordinate 184,161 of WAAG01079142.1, forward strand.
GGAGGGCCTCTTCGGCTTTCTTTTTTCTCTTTTTCCGGTAGAAACTCAGCTTTGGAAGGGACACTGGGACATGCAGAACAACAAAGGCCTGAGGGTGAGAGTCTACTGGTCAAATTTTGCTGTATGCACTGTAAACATCCAGAGCTGAGCTAATCACCCCGAGCTAGCTCACTTTGCAGTCAGTTAAGAGAGGCATGAACTTTCTGAGGGACAATTTAGTCAGACTAAGGAAGGATCTGGAAGAGGTCAAATGATTCAGGCCTAGAGTGACTGGAAAGGGAGAATAGAATGGTTTGGGTTGGAATCGTAGAATCACAGAATGGGTTGGGATGGAAGGGACCTTAAAAACCGTCTAGTTCCAACTCCAAGGAAGTTTTCTCTCAGGATGTTTACATTTATCCGGCGTCACACAGATGTGACAACAGATCTGTTGGGAGGCCTGTGTGGGTTTTGGAGAGCAACTGGAGGATGAGGACATCAAAAATGGCACCTGATGTCAATGGGTAATGAATCTATCTGATAAAGTCACTGTGCTTGACTCGGCCTCTAAATGTCTGGCTTTAGTTGATCGTGTCTTGTACATAGAGTTGTGAAGAATCAAGGAATCATAGAATGATTTGGGTTGGAAGGTACCTTAAAAATCACCCATTCCAACCTCCCTGCCACGAGCAGGGACACCTTCCACTAGAGCAGGTTAAGAAGTGGCACCAAAGTCAGGCTTGGGGTCAGATTGACTGGCCATCCACGATTTCTGTTGAGTGACCTGTTTGTTGTGAAAAAAAGATCACCAAATCCTTTAAAACAAACTCAAAGGCATATTTACAAGATTGTTTAGGCATGAACTCCACCTTCATCAGACTTTGTGGTCATGATGTCTGACAGACAAAGTGGTAAAACTCACTTCCTTGGAGGGTCCCAACTGTACCTTTCATGAAGATGGATGATGTGGGCCAGGCTGGTCCACGGGGCTTGGAGAAACCCGGGACAGTGGAGGGTGACCCTGCCCATGGCAGGGGGCTAGAGCAAGATGAGCTTTAAAGTCCCTTCCAACCCAAACCATTCCATGATTTTATGTGTATGGAGCTGAGTTCAGGACAGTACTGGTGGTTCTTAGAAAAACCCTGGGCTTTTCCAGGGCTCCTCACACACCCAGCTGAGATCCAGCCAAGAGGCATTCCGCAGAAAAACGGTGATGCCGCCCACTCTGACTTCCTCCTGTGCTCAGAGGGGTGAATCCTTTTTCTGCAGATGGTTGCAGTCCCAGGTCAAGGCCTGTGCCCTCCACATGTCTGGGAGCATCAGATTTGCTTTGGTCTCTGACAGCATTACTGCAAAGTAATTTCTCTCTGGGCCATGCGACTTCAGCAGGGGAAGAGGCGAGAGGCAGAGCCCAGCAGCCCTGACAGACAGTTTGCAAAGTCCAAGGGTTAATTCTGTGCTCTGTTATAAATTTCCCTTTGTAGAGCTGCCAGGCCTAATTGATTTAGGAGCCAAATTCCCATTTCTCAAAGAGGACTTATCTGGACTTGTAAAAAAGTGGAGCTTGCTTTCAATCCCAAAGCAGGAGAGTTAATGTGCGCTCTACATGTTCTGCCATCTTAAATCATGTTAATTAACAGTGTCATTTAATTCATAGAAATTCCCGATTACTTTTTTTTTTTTCCTCAGAATCCCATATTGCCATCAAAACCCATCATGTGGGCAGTTTAGTTGCAATCCTCAGCTTATGGAAAGGAAATCTACCTTGTAGGTTGTAGGAGGAAGGTTGCTAGTGCAAATAAAAGCCTACAAAGCGAGAAAGAGAAAAATGTCCTGGAGAAATATATCCAAGACTGGAATGGTACAGCCAGGGCTGTGTTCGTCAGGGTGGAAATCCCTGCTCCCTTTTTCATTGATGGAATCTCCTGGAATTCACCCTGTGTGACCCAAGTAACGCCATCACAAACCAGTCCCAGCCCCTGGGTTTTGCTTTTCCCCGAGGTTTTAATCAGCTCCTTTGACAGATGCAGGCACAGAGAGGGTGGCCCTGCAGTCAAACGCTTCTGTGGGTGCCCCAGAAATGGGATTTGTTCCGAAAGTCCCAAGATGCCTGGGGCTAGTCCCATCCCACAGCAGCTGCCACAGCCCCAGCCAAGGACCAAAGAACCCCAGGAGTGAAGGGGCTCCTTGAGGGCATCTCCCCCCTCTCCTGCCCCAAGGCAGTAAGTACCTCCCTGCTTACCCTTGCCAGGGCTGTTCTGAGCAGTGCTGAGTTTCCCAGGCTATTTCTCCTTCCCACACTTCCCTGTCCTTGCCATTAAAAGTCCCTTCCCTCCCTTCTTTTACCTCTCATTGAGGAATGTCACTCCTCAAGTGTCTCTGCAGACTAACCAATTTCACTGCTCCCTCCTTAATCTGACTTTCCTGCTCCTTTAGTCATTCTCTTGGCATTTTTCTGGGCTGTCCTCAGTCTGACCCCTCTTTCCCTTGAAGGCTGGAGAGGGGCCCAGCTCTCCAGCTGAGACCTTCCCAGCACCAAGGAGATAACTCCAGAGTTGACTTCAAAGATAATGCCATAACTCCATGGAGCTTCCCAACGGTTCAGACACTTCCTAGCTTCTCAGAGGTTGGGAAGAGGAGTTCCCATTACAAAAGAAGACTGGGGAAAGCAGATCTCATTTTGGTGTCCACATCCACCTGGCCAAGCCTTGGGCTCTGCTGCCGAGGGGAGTGAGGAGTTGTGGTGGCTCCATCAATACTGGGGAGGGATTTGGTTGACACAGGGATGTCTAAAGTCATTTTCGTCTGAGGTCCTGCTGTCATTTGGTTTTTTGTTGACATCTCAGGTGCTTTCAGACTTTCCCAGTGCCTCTGTTTGGTCAACTGAATCATATCTAAGGGTATAAAGGGAATATAAAGGGAATATAAAGGGAATTTAGACATCCAGATCACTCAAAGACACTGACCTGAAGAAATTCATTAGTCTTAGTCCACAACTGAGTCCTGACTTGGCATGCCAAGTCTCACAGCCTCCCTTGCAGTTTTACATCTCCTCCATTATCATCACTTTTCCCTGTGTAAAGGCTCCCCTTTCCCTGTTCAGTGGAGGCATTGCAGGACCCCTTCCCTCTCCATCCCTGAGCATCCCCTGGCAGCAGAGCACTGGAAAACCTGAGTGGGACCCCAGCACTTGGGATTTGAGCCTTGTACAGAGGAAAGGGATGGTAAAACACCTTCCCTCAACTCCCCTCGCACCGTTGAGCTTTGCCTGGAGAGGAGCTGTCTCCTCCTGCCTGGGGATGTGCTGGAGGCTGAGCAGAGCCTGTTCCTTCATGGAAACCCCCCTTCCCTTTTCCATGGCTCTCAGAGCCGGGCACCCCCAGCCCTGGGAGGGCTCTGACAGTAACCATGCCACGGGGGCTGTCAGTCAGAGCAGCGTTGGGCAGTGTCAGCCACAGTTCGCTGTAATCTCCCTGGGGGAGAGCGGTGCCAGAAGTGACAGCTACCTTTATCCACATCCCAGGGATATAAACAATATCCTGAAATAATGACAGGGGGAGCATAAGCATCAATATCCTTCATCTGCTTCCCCCCCCTCCCTCTCCACCCTGGAGTATGTTCCTGAAAAGCCTCGTTTCCTAATACCTGGGGTTTCTTTACTTATTAGCCTTATCTGCTGGAGCAAAGTACCTCAGTGAAAGACATTTTTTGGTGACGTTTTTCGGAATGTTTTTGTAATCCTTGCATTTATAGGCAAAGACAAGGAGATCAAAGCTGCCCAGGGTTTATAAAGCATGTCAGGCTGAAAGTTTGACATCAATTAGGGTGATATACACGTTGTCCAGATTTATGAGAAAACACTGATTTGGCCCCATCCCCTGCCCCCAAATCAGTGAGACTCTTTGCAGCGTCTTGCATCTCTTTTCAGGGCCTGCTGATGAGTGATCAGGGATCTGTGACCCAGTGCCCAGTGGTTCTTCCCAGCTGGAATCCTGCATGTATTGAGTTGGCAAGACTCAGCTGCTTCCATTCACTCTGCCCATGGCACTGCAGTGGCAGCAGTCAGAAATTATTCACTTGAAATGTGTTTGAAAGGGGAAAGGAGATGCAGCACTGACAATTTAGTTTTCCTCTCAATGCTTTCCTGCTTAATGCTTTTCTGTGGCATGTCTTTTTATGCTTTCTTTTGCAGTAGAAATGGCTATCACCGGGAGGAATGGCTGAAAAATGTAAATCCTTCGTGGTTCGGTTGCAAGTGAACACATTCCCTTGAGAAAAGCAACTGAGGGATTTCCTAATGAGAGCGGTTTGTGTCCCCATCCCTACCATGTCCCAGTGTGGACACCCTCTCTGTGACACAGCAGGGAATGTGCTCAGGGACCCTCATGGTTGAGTTGTTCAGGAGAAAAGAAGAGATTTCTATTCACAGGCTCTCGCGGGCTCAGGGAAGTGAAACTGAAGTCATCTGGTTCCTAGAAGGGAGCCCTGACCTTCTCTTCAGCCCTCTTGCTGAAGGTGGCCGAGTCTGTAACAAAAAATAAGTGACTTGTAGAGCGTGAAGGTAACAGAGGGGAGGGAAGGCTGTGCCTTTCATCTTCAGGCTGCTCCCCTGCACAGGTGGCTGTGCTGTCTTTGCTCTTGCCCTGATGCGGTGACATGGCGGGGATGGAGCTGGAGTCTGATTTATAGACACAGACTCCCTCTCTTGTGATCTTCTGGGATTTGCACAAAGAGTCATGGAAAAGTTTGGGTTGGAAGGAACATTTAATGGTCAGCTAGTCCAGTCTTGCAGTAAACCGGGACACTTTCCACTATCCCAGGTTGCTCCAAGCCCCGTCCAACCTGGCATTGGACACTTCCAGGTATTCTGGGGTAGCCACAGCTTCTCTGGGCAACCTGTGCCAGGGCCTCACCAACCTCACTGTAAAAAATTTCTTCCTTATAACTGTTCAAAATACAGCCTCTTTTAGTTTAAAATCATCATTCTATGTCACAACAGTCCCTACTAAAATTTCATCACCACTCATGCAAGGTGGCTGTGATTAGCAAATCCTGACCTGAAGGAACATCTTGAAAAAAACATTTTTGGGGCTCAACTATGTGTTTTGCAGATCCCCTGCCTTTGGGAATTTGATCCATGGAGAAGATATGAAATGTCAGGAGAAAGTCAGCTTTCGCCCAGCTGGAGGAAGTCCCTAGATATGGATTTGTAGCAATGAAGCTGTGTCTGCATCTGTTGTGCAGATTTAATTTACCTCTGGTGTCTGGACAGGCAGCAAATCCCACAGGATCATTTACCTCTGCATGGCTGGAGTAAATATGAAAGCAATCCTGGGTATCTGGGAGCCTAAAAAAAGGTTCTGGATCTAAAAATGGCCAAAGCGAAGGCAGGGTGGGGGATGAGGATAATAAATACAAGTTGGAGAGTTTATCCCTAAATTAGACCTCGTTTCCATCTCATTTCCCCTGCTGCCTTTCAGATATCCTCCCAGTGTTTCCTGGCAGTCCCTCCACATTTTTAACATCCAAGTTTTCCTCGTTTACCCCAGCGTTCACTGCTCTTCCTGTGTCCCGTGACCGAGGGTTGATTGTGATGGAAGTTGTTCCTCCAGAGCAAACCAGGAGCTGTTTGTCCCTTTAACCCTCCTGGAATACAGAAATCCACCCAAACCAAGGAATTCTCCATAAGCACCTGTGGCAATTAGAAACACAGTTTGCTGGGTGGAGTGAACAGGAGGTGAAGATTTCAGCGGGGTTTTTTGTCCCTGTGTTGTCACAAGTTGTTCTATGCCACAACCGTGTAATGAGCACAGAAGCTTCCACCAGGATTTTCCATTTCCTCCAAGTGAAACCCAGCGCTGCAAGGGTTCTCTCAAATCTCAAGGCTCCTACACATCTCAACACCTCCTCCAGATCAGACTCCAGGAAAAGTATAAGATTTAATCTTTTTTTATTATTTTATTTTGCATTGAAAATATTTGAGCACAGTGGTTTTCCAGCTCCTTTTTGTCCATGGTGGCTGTTGAATGTGTCTCGTGATGGTCACTGGAGGTGTCACCCAGACAGTCTGCAGACCCTGGAAGGATTCAGCTCATGTTAAAGCAGACACCTCCATCCAACTGAATTGCTCTCCAAGCTCCACCGACTGCGGAGCCCGGGGACTACAATGAACTCAGATACCTAAAAATGTCTTTGATCATTTCTTGGAATCCTTTGGCTCTGATGCTGAGTGGTGCCATTTATTTGGGAAGGGGAGATGTGCAGTGATATTTGTGCTGTCCAACAGAGCCCATTCATGTGACCCAGCCTGTCTTCTGTGACATCCTCTGGAGGAGCACTCCAAAAATTTCCATAGATCCATGAACTGGCATGGCAGCTTTTGTGTCTCAGCAGCAAAGGATATTTGAAAATGGACTGGAATCAACATTTATGGACCAAAGAGCTGATGTGGGGATGTTCAGTACAGCTATTGTTGGCTGAAGTGAATGAGGAATCCCTATGGGACCACATTTAATGGCTTTTTGCTAGTCTCTGGGCCTATTTAGGACCTCAGGGTGTGCAGGTTTTCTTGAAAGACAGCCAGTAGTTTCTGCTTACCCCACTGGCTTGGCATTTCCCACCTTGGGATTTTACAGTGGGAGACAATGTTGTATCAGTGAACTGAGCTGAGTGATCCAGTTCACCAGGGAAAGAAATATTAGTTACAACTCCTCCTGAAGAGATGTTCAAAGGTTACTTTTAGTTGTGGTGCAGCCATATCCTTTGTTTCTTATTCTGGGCCAAACCTGAAATGACCTTGAGTGTCTGCTCTGCTCATTTCTCCCAGATTTTCAGAGGCCTTCAGTTTCTCCAAGCTGTGCTATTCAGTCCATGCCTGCACTTGCTCCTCGTTTACAAAGCCATAATGAGCAAGTTCAGTCTGGGAAAGTCACCCCTTCCAAAGAGCTGCTCGTGGAGAAAGTGCCAACCAGAGAGAGAAATGCTCTGGTGTTCCCTGCTGTCTGCATGGCAGTGGGATACAGGGCTAGAGTTTTAGCTGTCCTGCCTACAATGATTCCTCCTATGATTGCAGTGGGAAAGAAACGGGAAGCCATGAAAATCATTAGAAGAAAGGCTGAGATAATTGGCATTGCTCAGTCATTTTGAAACACAGGGCAAAATGCATCAAAGCTTTCTCTGTTTTTGGTTTTTATTTGTTTTGGGGTTTTTTTTTTGTTTTTTTTTTTTTGTCTGAACTTGCCAAATTTGGCTTGAACTTGCAAAGAGACTTGATCTGCCAAAACCTGCATTTTTGAGTGAATTAATGATGGTCATGAAAAATTTCAGCCAGCTGAGACAAAACCCAGAGCTGTCTTGAAGAGATAAAGTTAAAATGGCACTAAAGTCTTTCCAGACAAGCCTTTATGGTTAGCTCCTTAAAGGAATGCATGTACCTAACTCCCTCTCAAATGATGGAGAGCCACTACTTAATTTTTGTATGAGTTTGGCCCTTCATGCTTAGATCGTGATGGCTGCTCTTGACAGCAGAAGGGACTGAACCAACAACCACTGAAAGCAAAAAAACAGAGTTCACACTAATTCCATTCACCCCATCCAAGGATTTGCACAGATTTCCCTGCAGGACTGTGAGAGCAACATTTGGTGGCACATGATTGGATCTGACCCTTGATTTGCTCCTCTGAGCAAATTCCTGAGCTTGGCACGTTCCAAGCCCAGTTTGCTTCAGCTTTAGCAGTAAAAGGCAGATTCTGCTGAAAAATGCCAGTGGCTGTCTCTACTCTTTGGCCTTGTTTCATTTTCAAATCAAAGAACAGCCTCAGCATCCTCCCGCATCCTCCCTTTTATTTCCCTCTTGGCAAAAAATAAAGGCGTATATTTTTCCTAGCATGCTGGTATCTCTGCCCAGAACATGCCATGATCTTATTTTTAACTCTGTTTTCTCTTCCTTGCTTTTCTTTATGGAAGAGCCTTGGAAGCCTCTCTTTTCTTTTTCTTCATCTGCACCCACATCTGCTTTGCCCTTTCCTTCCCTTCCTTGCTGCTCCTGATAAAACACCTTGGTCTGATTCCAGAAAAATGCCAAATGTACTGTGCAGGGAGCTGGGCAGAAATACCTCTGCTGATTAAATCACCCTTTTTAAATAGCCTGAGCTGTTCATGTCAACCCTGATGCCAAACAGTTTCTTGCCTACCCAAATCTCCTCAGCAGCAGCAGATCAGTGGCAGCCAACCTCTCTTGCTCTTGGCTTGAGCTGACAAAAGGCAGCTAAAAACCAGACAGATATGGAGATGACTCCTGAAACAACAAGAGGAGGTGAAGGAGCAGGAAGAAACATTTCCGGGCAGACTGGACTTTGCATTTCACCCAAATTCTGTTGTTTCCTTGCTGAGTGTGGGCTGAGTGTTGTGTGAAGAGCCTTAGAGGGGTGACTGTCAGTAGTGGTTTGCTTGTAGGTGGGTTTGGACCTTTCCTCTGCTGGATGCATGGGGCAACGAGGGGTTTGGGGAGGCTCAGATTTGTCTTGGTGACCACCAAGGTTCTGCCACGTAAAAATATATATGTGTAAAGAATACAGAGGATATATAAAGGGAAAAAAAAGTAAAACCCCAAATGGTATCACCTTATCTTTGAGATCTTGTGGCACTTCCTGGTGCTGAGTTTTCTTCTCAGGGACATGGGGCAAAGGGGCAGCCCTGCTTATGGATGGCTGAGCTTCCAGAAGCTCCAACGCTCCTGTTCAGGTGGAACAGGAGGGAGGAATTGATTCCATCTTGCTGGGCACTCAGGACCTTGCAGGTGCTGCACCTCAGAGAAAAGGTTAAAGGAGGAAAGGCATGAGGGGGAGACCAGACCTCCTCTGGGCTGGCTGTGCTCAGTGGATAACCAGGGAAGGAGGGACGTTCTCTGGCTAGGAACAGACTTCTCTTTAGGATGGAAAAGACATTTTTTCCCACTATCCGTCCTGATGGGCTGCGTGGACTGCAGCAAAGGCTGAAGCACTGTCCCTGTTCACGGTGGGTGCAGGCTCCAGTGCAGTTCTGCATCTCATCTCCGGGATTCCAGGGCTTTGATGTTTCCTTGTCCTCATTTGGGTTAGCACTAACAGGTGATTGGGCGTGTGGACCAGGGAAAATCCTGTTCAAAGCCATGGTGGGTTTATAATCCACGTGAAAATGTGGAAAAAGTGTGGATGTTTACATGGATAGAGAGAAAACACAATTTTACACCTGCAAGACTTTAAATAACACACCAGGGCTTTGTCAGGGGTACAAACCCTGTGCCTGCGGGGAAGAAGGAGGATGACATTTAAAAATGTCCCATGGGAGCTCCTCAGCCTGCTGCTGGGAGTATCTGGCACTTCCTGTTGAAGCATCGCCCTGGAGCCACCAGCTCGGGGAGCTAACAACTCAAACAGAACAACCAATTTGTAATGGACCAGAGCATCCTGCGCCCCAAGCCCCTTATTCCACGCTCTGCCAGCGCAGCCCTGGCCTGTCCTCGCTGTTCCCAGGCAGGAGTCAAGGTCTCCGTGGCAGGAGAGCCTGACGCAGGCAGCTCCCCCGTGACGCTCCCGCTGCCGGGGACAGAACATTCCCGAGGGGAGGCGAGGGGTGGCCGGGGGGACAGGGCACAGATGCGCAGGGACAGTCACCTTGAGCGGCTCCGGAGCGAGCTGGGACACGGCGGGATTGTTTTGCCGTCCTGCTCCGAGCAAGAGGAGGAGGAGGAAGAGGAGTGGGGCCGACAGCAGGGATTTCGTGGGAGGTTGTGTTGGAAGTAGCCGGCACAGCTGGGCTCTGTCCCGTGGCTTTCACCTGCTGCTTTGCTGGGGGAAAAGGGAAGATGTGGCTGCAGAGCTCTTTGGTTTCTCCTGCTCTCATATTTTGTTTTTTCCCCAGGTGGAAGGACCCTCTGGTCTTGCAGCATGGGTTGGGTCCATCCTGTTGATCTCTCTTCCCCTTCAGAAAAGGATGTCCAAGCTCGCAATGATTATTGGGAATGCTGTCTGGCTCATAAAAACCCCTAAACTATGCCTGGGACTCACCTGGGTGGGTGCTACCCAGGCCAAGCCAGACCTGTGCCGGACTAAGCAGGATGCAGAGTTTGGAGATGGAGCTTCAAAGGGGTTTTTCCACGTTTCTAGGACAGACAGAGTAAGGAGGTCATCCTCTTTCCCTCCATCCATTTTTTGAGCTCCTCCTGCTTCGGAGAGAATATTGTTTGGGCATTTCCCACACAATGAATTATCCTGATGTTCCTTCTTTTTGCATCCAAGTGGGATAAGGCCAAGACAACCCCTCTGAGTAAAACACAGTCCATCCCCAGGGCTCAGGCCTTCCTTACTTGTGTGCAAGGAGCTGAGGGTGGGAAGATGGAGAGGGGCTTGGGACAAAGGATGGAGGGACAGGACAAGGGGGAATGGCTTCCTACTGCCAGAGAGCAGTTTAGTTTAGATATGAGGAAGGAATTCTTCCATGTGAGGCTGATGAGGCCCTGGCACAGGTTGCCCAGAGAAGTTGTGGCTGCCCCTGGATCCCTGGCAGTGTCCAAGGCCGGGTTGGTTGCTTGGAGCAACCTGGGATAGTGGAGTAAGTTGATGTTTACTGTCCCTTTCAACCCAAACCATTCAAGTATTCTATGAAGCTGGAGCTGGATTTAGATCACCAGCCTGGTGGGTGTTGCTTTGTCCCCCACAAATGGCTTTACATTTTCATGTCACACCTTGGGGCTGGGATGTTGCTGGTCCACACCAAAGGCTTTGCAGTGTTCCACTGTCCCACTCTTTTTAGATCAAATCCATAAGAGACAAAGCAAGGCAATGTTTTAGAAACACCATCAGTGCTTCTGTAGCACCACACACTGAAACTGTGCACACAGAGCACACACACAAAGCAGTGCTCCCATCCCTGCAGCCTTCCCCGACTCCCCAGCCCACTATATCCCACACTGAGCCTGTCCCAGCAGTTTTGGCTCCGAGCAGCCAAAGTGGCAGTGAGAAGAAGGCAGGGGGCTGGGGGGGAAGGGTGTAAATTGCTCACGGAGGATGCTATCACGGCAAACGCACTGTTTACAAGCTGCTGCCAGGTTATTGAAGATCAGAGAGTCGCTGGCTCTAAACACAGCTACTCCTGGAGTGCAGCGTGTCGGGGCTGGTTGATACATGTCCCCCCGCTGCCCTTGGGGTGACCTTTGAGACCCTGGAGTTATCAGGGGGAAGCGACCATGCGGTGGGGCTGGAGGACCACCTACGGTGCGAGGGGAGCTGTGGGGAGATGCTGCACAGCCCAAGGGGAGGAAATCTGGAGATACAGAGGGCTCCAGGCCCGTATAGAGACAGGGCTGGGAACCTATAGGAGCACCTAAACACCTGGGATAAATGTTTGCCAGCCCATGGATGGCAGAGGTGACTTCCTCCAGTCTGACCAGTTGGGTCAACTGAAATCCTCTGTGGTGTTGGCCCATGGAGAGACGTGGCTCTGTCCACCAGATGTAAACCAACACTGGTGATTTCAGGCAAATTTGTGTTTATTGGATGTATCTGTAGTATTAAATTCAACACAGGCAGGAATCTGATCATCTGCACTGCCAAACTCTTAACCTGTTCCTCCCAGAAACTGTTAAAAGTCCGAACAATCCCTGGGCATCAGACAGTACACATCAAGAACAACTCCCAAAATATATTTTGGATCTGTCCACACTGTTTTGGAGGTTGAGAGAGTTTTATAGCACGGTCATGGCCAGAGAAGACTAACTGGCCTCAGGACCGGAGGAAAGAACTGGTAGTTTTTTGTTTACGAGCACAGCTGCACTGAGTAGGTGCCAAAGTTTAAGGTGCTGGAGAGTCAACACCAGACAGCAGCCCTGGCAGTGTTTGTCCTGCCAAAGGAAGGCCCCTGAGGTCCTTGTTTGGAGATGACAAAGTCTGGTGAAGGTGTCCCAGTCCAGGGAGGCTGGAACTGGATGATCTTTAAGATGTCTTCCACCCCAAACCATTCTGCGACTCTGTGATTTTATGAAAGTTGGTCAGATGCAGATGGGAGAGGAAAGGTGTGATATTAATTTCTGATCTCCTGGATGAGACAGGCCAGTTGTCCTGGAGGTTTGATCTGGATAAGAAAACAGGGGTAAAGACTCTTACATTTACCTGTTCAGAGCAGCTGAAGAGACCCCTGCTTGCCAGCCGAGGTTTATCCCTGTGGCTTGGAAGCTCCCTGTGGTTATGGAATCATTTAGGCTGGAAAAGCCCTCTGACATTATCAAGTCCCTCAGCACTGCCAAGGCCACCTCAGCACTGCCAAGGCCACCTCTCACCTACGTCCCCAGGAGCCACATCATCCCTCCAGGGAGGGTGATTCAGCCACTGCCTGGGCAGGCTGTTACCTCATTCCTAGCAGTGTCCTCATTCCCAGAGGACATCAATATGGTTTAAACTCCCAATTCTGACCGTGATCCCAAGCACTCCCAGCCCAGGGCAGTGGGCTGACTACAGAAAACTCCCAGTACCCTGCCACAGCTGCCTTTCCACTGTCTCCACCCTGTGGCTTCAGCCTACCCTGAAAAGAAAAGAGGAAAGATAAGGTCAGAAAGAAGGTTCAAGTGAGGATGAGTTAAATACATGTTTGAAAGGCTGAGGGGAATCTCCTGCTATCACAGAGACAAGCACGGCCAGTAAAACTGGCTCTGGTACAATCAGGGTGACACCTGGCATTTAGAAGATCATGGCAGGGATTGGTGGCTCCAGGGAGATGTTCCTTCCTCCTGCATTGTTGGCAGAGACCTGTAGCTCAGGTTTAAGGTGAAATGGCTTAAACAAGCTGGCTACAAATTCTTCTCTTGTGACCACAAGTGCCATCCTCATCTCCAAGGGGAGTCAGAGCTGGATCTCCCGTTGCCAGCTCTCAGGATCATGAGCAGGCCAGAGCAGCTGGCCGTGCCTTCCCTCCAACGCTGGATAAACTGCTAATTTTAGCTGGGAGTGACCTTGGACAGCTTGAGGGAGGAGGAAACCCTGGAGAAAGAAGGTCTGGAAGCAGCCTGGGAAGGGAGAACCCATGGCAGGTTACAGCCTGTCTGCAGTGACGGGCAATCCCAAATATTATGGGGAAGGGTGCAGCACAAGCCCTGGGAGAGCAGAACAGGGAAATCAGTGATTTAGAGACTTTCCAAGACAGGGATGGTGTTGTAATACCTGGCTCAGCCCCCTGAGGGATGAGCAATCCTCCAGAAACAGCCCCAGCCCTCTGCCTGCAACCCAACACGAACCTCTGGGGCAGCCGTGGGCCCTGAGTGACCAAGAAAAATGCTGCCTTTGAGCCCTGTTATCCCTGTAGGGTTTTCCTGGCTGCTGGCAAAGATGGAATGTTGCCCTGAGCAGCCAGTGGGGATGGAGAGGACTTACCTTGGGCTGATTTGTTGCAGGTTCTGTCTCTGCTTCCCACCTGTAACACATCTGTGCCCTCACAGCCTGGCTGTGACGCACGGACCCAGCCTCTCCTTGGTTAGGGGTGCTCAGGGATGGCCACAAATGCTTCTCAGAGCCAGCCTGGAGTGTCACCACCCCTGAGGATTCTCTGAACCAAAACTCCCCGGAGAAGCAAGCTCGGTGAATTCTCCCTTGGCACTGGGTTACTGAGCAGCCTGGCCAGGGAGGGGGCCCTCCTGGAATAAGCAGTCATTGTTCCCTTTGGTGGAGCAGCTCAGGGACCCGAGCTCAGCCTGGCAGGACACTGATGCCCTTGTTTGCTCTGCAGTGTTTGCCAGGGAATATTTACCCCGCTGTGCGAGGGTGGAGGTAAAACAGAGCAAGGGCTCCTTACCACCTCCCTTCCCCGGCAGCCTTGATTTGCAGTGCCAGCAAGGTAAGCTCCAGGCAGCCTGTCCTGCACAGAGCTGGTGGAGACACTTGGATCCTGCATTCAACCCCTTGGGAAAGATCCTGAGCTCCTGGAATGTGGCAGTGTGCATGTGGGTGAGCTGTGCCTGCCAGCGCTGTCCTGCTCCAGACAAGAGCCCAGCACGGGATGAAAATAAAATAAAAATAAAATCCCACTTCCCAGCACATGGGACAAGGGCTTTAAGATGAAGGAGGGTAAATTTAGGTTAAGTATTGTGAAGACATTTTTGACTGTGAAGAAGCTGTGGCTTCCCCATCCCTGGAAGTGTCCAAGGCCAGGTTGGATAGGGCTTGGAGCAACCTGGGACAGTGGAAGGTGTCCCAGCCCATGACAGGGGGTTGGATAGAGACGAACTTTAATGTTCCTTCTATCCCAAAGCGTTCTGTGATTCCATGGCTCTGTGACATGACTTTGATGCTGCTTTGCTCTTGTTTGACCCCAGCTGACCAAGCCCATCTCGCAGCTCCAGGGTCCAGCTGCAGATGGAGTGTGCACTGCGCTGCATCTTTTATCAGACGTGAGAAAATCCACACTGCTGGGAGTTCTGAGGAAAGCTGGAGCTCACACCTTACCAGATAGACAGCAGAAAAACCACCCAGTGCTGCAGGTCCCCACAGCCCTGCCCTCTCACTGGTTTTCCTTTGCTCTCCGTCCCTCTCCCACCACTCTCCCCTCAGCACCTGCTGATTTTTCCACGCCTGTCTCCCCTGCTGGACCTGGCTCCAAGTTTCCAGGTGCACTTCCCACTTTGCCAAGATGTCACAGTGCACAGCCAATGTCACAGCCATTGCCCAGGGAAGGTTTACATTGCAGCCACAGGATATTTCTACATCTGCAAGTTGAAGAACTGAGAAATACCACAAAAACCTTCTCTCCAAAGCCTCAAACCACTTGTAAACAGGGTGTTAATGACAATGAACTCAGCACAAGACCAGACATTACCCACAGAGATGAAATTTCAGGCAGAAGATGGGGATGCAGTAACAGGACCAAAGATGCATGGGAAAGCAAAGAACAGTGATGGAGGATGGAATCTTTCAGAGGGAGAATTGGAAAGACCACTCCAGTGGCATCCAGGGAAGAAATGAAAGGTATTGGATATTATGCAGGATACACATCACTTGATAATCCTTTTAATCCTCGTCTTGGCCATTCAGGTGTTTGTGGTCTGTCTGTGGCAGGAATTGACTGATATCTTGTAAAATACCTCTGTACAGCCTGACAAGTTCTTCTTGGGTAGGTTGAATTTGAGAGCCTGGATCACTTTTATCACCTTTCTCCTGCTCCAGGACTCCCCTGTGAGCCTCTGGCTGGAGCTCACCCATGTGAAGAGGCACCTCTTAGGCTGCCAGGTTGGTATGGGGACGAAAGGGTTCTTGCAGAGCTTTCTGATGGCATTGGAGACATCCTGGGCTGGAGGTCACAGAAGACAGCACCCCACTCCTCACCTGGGATTGTGACTGCAATCCCTGATGTCCATGCTCAGGAGGGCAGCTCCTTTTCTGTCCAGCTGTGGTGGAGGAGCTGCAGGGCCCATTTCCCAGTGGTTTTGATGGGTGCTTTGTAAAACTGTGGATGTTTTGTAAAACCATGGCTGCTCATGGAGCTCACACTCTCCCTCCATCCCCTGGAGAGGCTCAGCTTGGTGGCACAGCTCCAGCCCTCTCCCCAAAGCAAGGGAAGAGTTTCCAGTGGCTTCATGGAGGAGATTTTGGAGCCAGGTCTTCCCCAGGGAACAAATTTATTGTGTTTGTTCAGCAGAACAAAAAGGACCATCGTGTCCAGTGCAGAGGAAGCTCAGCTCAGAGCCTCTTGTTATGTTCACCCTGGGCTTGGCCACGTGCTGCAACTGGCCATAAAAATATCCATTTCCTTTCTAATTTGAGCTACAACACTTGACACTTTGGCCTTGGGCGATAATGCAATGTACAAGTGCTCAGCAGACACCCTGCAGCCCTTCTTCCTGCTTTGCTCCAGCACAAATAATCCACAGTTTTCACTTCAATAAAATATTAACAGCCAAGGAGTCAAATAGCTTTCATCTGTATTTATTTCCTGACTATCATCTCATTAACAGGAATCTGCTGGTTCTGCATGGAGTTCCTGGTGTCTGGGAGAGACCAAGCTGGAGTTCAAGCAAGGGGAAAGATTTTTCCTTCAACTTCAGTGAAGTTATTGAATAAATGGCTTTTTTCCCCTGTGGTTTAAATGGGTTTTGTGTAATTATAGCACATGTAACTTGTCCCTTGGGAACCAGGAAGGAACTGGACCAAGACTGATTAATCTTAAATTATTTCTAGGACTTACTAGCCTAGAGCTCATAGGGTTCAGGTTGTGAAGATGGAGATCTTTTCAACAGCCCACGGTTTCCCATACAGCTCCACTGCAGTCCTAGAGGGGTGCAGGTCTCCCACAGACCTGCATCCACCATCCCTACAGAAAAATCCTGGACACCTTAGGGTTTCTGCACTTGATCTAGCATTTCTGAGACTTGCTCGTCTCAGCCAGTTCCCTTCTTTCTCAGTCTGGGAGATCATTTATTGTTATTAAATCCTCCTTTCCCCCTCAGGGGGGACAACTCCATTTTCTCCCAGGCTCTTGTGCAGCAGTGGCATGAACAGGTAATTCTGTGTCACGTCTCAGGCGTGGTTGGGTGTTTTTTCTGATACACATGACATAGAATCATGGAATGGTTTAGGTTGGAAGGGATCTTAAGGATCATCTCATTCTAAGCCCCCTGCCATGGGCAGGGACACCTTCCACTATCCCAGGTTGCTCCAAGCCCCGTCCAACCTGGCCTTTGACTCTTCCAGGGACGCCACAGCTCCTCTGGGCAACCTGTGCCAGTGTTTTGCACCCTCATTTAAAAAAAAAAATAAAAAAAAAAAAATAAATCTTCCTTATAACTTTCTTAAATCTATCCAATTTTAGTTTAAAAACATCACTTCTTGTTCCGTCACAACAGATCCTGGTAAAAAGTCTGTCCCCATCTTTCTTACAAACCCCATTTGAATATTTTAAGGTCTACCGGCGATTTCTCTTTCTGTCCCTGTTTCTTTCCCATAGCATCCCTTTTCCACTGCGAAACGCGCCCTCTACAGCTGGACCCAAAATCTACTCCATGGAGAAGGAAACAGCAGATGAAACACCCTGGGGAGATGGTTCTGGAGTGTTCCCCCGTGCCCCAGCCTGGAGCTCACCCCTGTGGTTCTCACACTCCCCCATGTGTCACCTGTGCCTTTTTCCTTTGCCCTGCACTCCTCAGCCCCGTGAAACTCCTGACTGGAGATCAGCCTGAAACCTCTTTGTGAGCATTCCCTCGGGTTGGAGATTGACTAGAAACCAGGGAAATGGCATTTGAACCCTCCCGGCGCTGCGTGCCGAGCGGGACCTGCCGTGCTACTGCACCGGGAGCTTGTGCGGCGGAGGCTCAGCCATGCGAGGGAAGGTTTTATTTCTGAAGTATTTGCTTCACATGAGTTTTTACTTCCCGAGAGCCGTCCAGATTCGCTGGGAAGGTGGGACATCTCGTGGCCACACCACGAACATCTCTCCTGCTCCTCGGGCATCCCCCCCATTTCCTCCCCGGGTACCTCCCCGGCACACCCCCCCCGTCCTCTCCCTTTTCCTCCAGGGACTGGCGGTGGCCACGGGAGGGACAGGGGCTCACTCACACCCTGACGCCTCAGTAAAGAAACGGGAAATCCTCGTATCCAGTTTTTTATTACTGACTTGAGGCGGAGCGGGGGCATCACCCGGCAGGAACGCTCCAGAGCGGGAGTGGCCCAAGGAGGTGCGGACCGGACACGCTCCCACCCCTGCCCGTGGCACGGAGGGGGTGTAGTATCGCCAGCAGAGTGGGGCAGAGATTCTTCACCCCCACACCGCCACCCTGGCCACGGCCCCCTCTTCCCGGAGCTGCAGTTGCGGGGCTGAGGGGCTTTTCTGTATCCAGGTGGGTCACGGAGGAGTTTTCTGTCCTTCGGGCCAGAGGTGATGCCTGCCGGGTGGGTAGAGCCCTCCGAGGCGGACAAGGCAGGAGCTGTGCCATCTCAGCCACCTCTCCAGCCCCTGCGACAGCCACAGAGCCGGCAGCATCCTCCTCCCTCATGTCCCTGCTCATTCCCCTTCTCCACGCGCGGGCGGGAGCAAGGGGAGCGCCTGCACCGAGCCACCGCCGGGTGGTGGCTGCCCTCAGCGCTGTCCCCGGGAGCTGGCGGGGCTCACTGCTGCGGCTCGGGCTCGTACTGCTTCTCCGTGGAGGTGTAGAAGTCCTCGAGCACCGACTGCAGGTACTCGAAGGTGGGGCGCTCCTCGGGGTTGCTGCGCCAGCACTTGAGGATGACGCTGTAGAGCTCCCCGGGACACGTCTCCGGGCAGGGCATGCGGTACCCCCGCTCCAGGTTGCGAATCACCTCGGGGTTGGTCATTCCTGGAGGAGAACGCAGCCCAGCAGGAGTTACTCGGCACCCAGCGGGGGGAAGGTCAGTGCTCCCAGCAGCTCCCACCCAGGCAGGGCTGGAGGGGCTGCGGTGGTTCCTGTGTCTGGGAATCATCCCTTCCTCAAGGCTGTGCTTCCCCTCCATCCCTGTTCCCTGAATTTCCTCTCTAAGTTTGGCTTTGCACAGGTGTAACTGAGGGGAGGAAAGCCAGCTTGAAGGACCTCTTGTGACAAGAGGGACATTGAGGGGTTGGAGCGTGCCCAGGGAAGGGAATGGAGCTGGGGAAGGGGCTGGAGCACCAGGAGGGCTGAGGGAGCTGGAAAGGGGCTCAGCCTGAAGAAAAGGAGGCTCTGAGGGGACCCTGTGGCTCTCCACAACTCCTGACAGGAGGGGACAGCTGGGGGGGGGATCAGGCTCTTCCCTCAGATAACAAGAGGAAACAGCCTCAGGTAGCACCAAGGGACATTTTTATCGGATATTAAAAACAATTTCTTCATGGAAAGGGTTGTCCAGCCCAGACACTGCTGCCCAGAGCAGTGGTGGAGTCCCTATCCCTGGAGGGATTTATCAGATGTGTAAATGTGGCACTTGGGGACATGGATCAGTGGTGGCCTTGGCAGAGCTGGGTTAATCCAGTTTAGAGGCCTTTGGCAACTTTAACAATTCTGTGATTCTAAGAGACATCTGTGTATATCTGGGCACTTCAGTGAGTGCCTCCAAGCCCAGAGCAACACTGGATCCTTGGGAATGCCTGGACACTCATCCTGTATTCCCAGCACCCTGTACCTGGATGAGGGATCCTGTACCTGGATGAGGGATCCTGTACCCAGATAAGTGATCCTGTACCTGGCTCTAAAAGCTCCTGTACCTGGATAAGGTATCCTGTACTTGGACAAGGGATCCTGTACCCGGATGAGGGATCCTATACCTGGATGAGGGATCCTGTACCTGGATGAGGGATCCTGTACCCAGATAAGGGATCCTGTACCTGGATAAGGGATTGTCTACCTGGATAAGGGATCCTGTACCTGGATGAGGGATCCCGTACTTGGATGAAAGATCCTGTACCTGGATAAGGGATCCTGTACCTGGATAAGGGATCCTGTACCCGGATGAGGGATCCTGTACCTGGCTAAAAGGTCCTGTACCTGGATAAGGGATCCTGTACCTGGATAAGGGATCCTGCCATAGGTGATGATCTCTGTCAGGAGGATCCCGAATGACCACACATCAGATTTGATGGTGAAAACCCCATAGTTAATGGCCTCTGGAGCTGTCCATTTGATGGGAAATTTGGCACCTGTCCCAAAGGAAACAAAGGGAAATTACTTCTGGAGTTAGAGCATGTCCCTCACCTCCCACAGGCACAGCAATTCCCCCAAACTGATCCTTGGCTCCTTTGGGCTGTTCATTACCATTCTGTGATTCTTCCTAGGAGAGGGAAGAGTCCTCCAGCCCTTAGATTACCTGCACATCCTCCTCTGGACCTGCACCATCCCAGAATTGGATAGAATATTCAAAACCAATATGGCAGATTTATTATGGGACAACAACAGAAGGATTTTATTCTGTATAACATTTCTTTGGCTTTTGCCAAGAAAAATTGGATCACATGATCCTTGAGGTCTCTTCCTACCTGGTACTATGTGATTCTGTGAAATCACTTATTAGAAGGGGGTTGTTTTTAGCAAAAGTACATAAATGTTACAGCAAATATAAATTCTCCAGTCCTTAAACCTGCATATTTATGTTAAAACCAAAATAAGCCCCATTTTATTTTGTCCACTGAGTTCTTGCTTAACCCACAGTGGACAGCAATGACCATAAGGTTGCAATTTCAGTTTGGCTAAGATAAAAAACCCCCCCAAAAAAAAACAAACAACAGCAAAACCACCTTAATAAGTGGGAACTGATCATGTTACACTGCAGAAGCAACCATATTTTTATTTATACACATCCTTGCAGGACTGGAAAACCAACTCCAGGTTGTGAAATAAGTGCCTCAGTTGTTGCACATCACACTCTGAGTGACAAGGCTGGGAAATGCAATCTATGAAGTGAGAATTGTTCAGAGCAGATAGAAGGGAGCTGTCTTTCCAGAGCAAAGCCAGCTGGGAAAATGCTGATGGGAGCTGCTCTCCGCTAGAAAAGCAGCTCCTTTGGTCATTAACAGAATTATACTGATTTCATCAAAGCTTCTCTTAAGGATAAAACTGCCTTAAAAATTTGCAGCAAAGTCAAAATTCCCCTTCATAGCAGTTTCTGAATTATATTTGGGATCTTTTACTACTCTGAAATAGTTTTAGCATGTTGAAATGGGTATAATTTGTATCAAAAAGTATTTTGGGGACAGGAAATTGAAAGAAATGTTTCTTATCTTATTTAAAAAGCCCACAGAAACTATTAAATTTCCTTTTGTCAGAGTACATTTTAAGGGGAATTTTGTCTCAACCCAACTCTAGAAGAGGACAGATTTCCAGAACTTGAAAATCTTCTGGTAAGTGCCACTTATGCCTGACTTAGTTTTATTTCAGTCTCTTCTGCTGCTTTCCCTGATGCTCTGTAGAGTCCCTTTGCAACCTGAATGATTTGATCTCATACCTGACCTCCAAGTCAGAGCTCAATACAGGGATGATCTCAGAAATCTTTTCCAAACTGAATTATTCCATGATTTATTGTTTTCTAAGTAGTCCCTCTGCTGTGGAAGGGACCTGACATGGTCAGGGTTTGCCTGGCACACCTGGAAGCTGCTGCTGGATCCAGATCTGTGGCTCCAGCTCTGTTATTTCCTTCCCTCTGGACTGAATCCCTGTGAAAATTCCCAGCCACAGCCAGCAGCTTTCATTATCAGAGGTCAAATTTCTCCAGCAAACAACTGGAGGGTCAGCAGGACTCCCCCAAACAGAACCGAAAGAATTTTTTCCCATTTCCCTCCGCAGTTTTTCAGTTGGTTTTACCAAGCGCTGCTGCCTCTCCCAGGACTGGATTTTTGTGCGTTTCTGTTTCTCTGCCTCTTGCCTGGTGCTGACAGCAGCAGCCACGTGGGCTCTGGTGCCCTGCGCATGATGCCAGCCTGGTATCCTGGCGTTCCTGGGGGCAGGAGGGCGGGAGATGAGGGCGGTGCTGGGAAGGACACCCACCTTCCTGTGCCAGGTACTCGTTCTCGATGAGCCTGGCCAGGCCGAAGTCCGCGATTTTGCAGCAGAGCGTCTCCGAGACGAGGATGTTGGCAGCCCTCAGGTCCCGGTGGATGAAGTTCATGCGCTCGATGTAGGCCATGCCCTCTGCCACCTGGGAGGGGAGGAAGAACCCATCTTCATCATCAGCCCTCCCCATCTTATCTTGGCTGTTTTTCACCCACCGTCGCAAAGCACAGCATTTTTACGGGGTTGCTGTCATCTCTCCATGACCACGGATGTGCCTGCGTTCCCCATCCGTAAATGGACAGGTGGGTTGGCAGACAGGTAAATAAATAGATACTGCCCTTGCAGAGGTGCAGATATTCAGCTTTATCAGCCTGAGCAGCCAAGTGAAGCAGAACAGGAGCGCCACTCAACTGTTTTGCTCAGAAGTCACAGCCCTGAGTCGTGTCTGCAGCGAAAGCCAAAACCACATCACTGGATTCCCAGTTTCTGCCACAAGTCTCTCCTCTCCAGGGGGGATTTTAGTCATAAACATTCCAGGTTAAATACATGAATTAAGAAAAGGAAAAAAAAAAAACAAACACCAAAGCAAATCATAGAATAATAGAATGGTTGGAAGGGACCATAGTACCTTAAAGATCCTCTCATTCCAACCTCCTGCCATGAGCAGGAACACCTTCCACTAGCCCAGGTTGCTCCAAGCCCTGTCCAGCCTGGCCTTGGACACTTCCAGGGATCCAGAGGCAGCCACAGCTTCTCTGGGAATTCATTCCAGGGACTCACCACCCTCACAGGGAAGAATTTATTCCTAAAATCTAATTGAGGTACCTGGTGTGTGATGAGCCTCTATCAATGGCAGCAGCAATATTCCATTGATGAGTGGTGGGGGTTGAAAAGGGAGATTGATGGAAGACAGAGATTGCCAGGCTGAGTCTCAGATTTGGATTGGGCGTTTATTGGGAAGGTGAGGTGTGTCTGTGCAGCCCCTGCCATCCAGAGGTAGCACCTATTAAAGCTTTTAAGTGCCTGTGGGTGAGGGCAGAGCAATTTTCCACTCCATGCGGATTCACATGAGCCTCAGCACTCACATGTGGTTTCAAACAGGATACTCGCACGTACTTTCCAATGCTGCATTTCTAACCTGTGTCAACACCCCTCTAGTGTAAGGGCTGGTTTCTGCAGTGGAAAATGGAAGAATTGATGTAATTTCCTCTCCTGATGTTAATGAGATAAGACCTGGTGCTTGGCCTGTTCCAGCCCAGAGTGTTTTCAAGCATTTACCCTCAGGACTGACCACAGGATCGAGTGCCTCAGCCCAGACTGTTCTAATTTTAACTCCCACGGATGTCACCGGACCAAAAATTGCGCTCGAGAGGGTTGGGCGCCTGTTAAGCTGTGATATCACCCCAACACCACAGATAAACAGATTGCAAAATAGCTCAGTAGACTGTCCCTTCCTCCTGCTGCTCCTCCCGGAGATACCCAGGGAATGTTGGAGTCCCTGCTCTGGGGAGGTGGCGCTGGGCTGGGAGAGGGAAGGATGAAAGTTGTTCTTCCACTTGACACCAATGCCTCAGGGACGGGTAAAATCCTTCCTACCCCATGCTGAGGGTGACTTCTGTGGGTTTGGCATCATTGGGGTGTGGGGGTTTGGTCTGTGTTCAATTATCCCAGTCCTGGTGCATGGTGCAGGTTACCCAGACAAGCTGTGGCTGCCCCTGGATCCCTGGCAGTGTCCAAGGCCAGGCTGGACAGGGCTTGGAGCAACCTGGGATAGTGGAAGGTGTCCCTGCCCATGGCAGGAGATGGAATATGATGATTTTTAAAGTCCTTCCAACATAACCCATTCCGTGATTCCATAATTCTGTAACATTGACCAAAACCTTTGCTCTGAGTCACCCAGAGATTGCTCTGGCTGCAGCAATTTCCTCCTGCATGGAAATCCATCCTGCCAATTTCTGGGGAATGCTCCCACTAAACACAAGGGCTCTGTAATATGGATTCATCTGGATCATTTTCCTTATCCTCAGGAATTTAACACAAACCACAGGCTATAATTTTCAAGAGAGGGAATGAAACAACGAAAGACAGAGGGAAGGAAGTAGGGATTTCAGGAGAGGAGGGAAGGAGGGAAGTAATTAAGTCAAATACACTAAACAGGGAGTGTGAATTTGTCCCCATAACGTCTCATAGACAACGATGATGAAGCTGCAGATATGGAAAATTTATCAGTAATGAAGAGGGAGTGAAGTAGTGAAGGAACAGGAAGAGGTTCCTCTGCACAACTATGGATGGTACAAAATAAAAATGACAGAAGGTGGCACTGCTTCAAAGAATTTACATCTTTTCATCCTGGTTAAAGCAAGAAGGAAAGTCTTTCACTATCGTAAAACATTTCCTCATTTATTAAGATTCTCCAGTTGCTAATTCATTGAAAAGTAACTATATGAGGGCAGCAAACTTTACAGGTTGTTTCCTCAAGTCCACTTTGACAAGAGAAGCTGAGTGATTTTATGGATAAATCCCAGACCCTAATTCAGCCTGATGCTTCAGGGTTTTTTTGCCAATATTTCTTAATTAGCCTAACTCTACTGTGGATGAGCCAAATTCTGTCAACAGCTGGCTGGGACCAAAGTGCAGTCATTTTGCCATTTTCATTCTTCATGTGGTTTCCCTAATTTTGCCCTATTTATGTTTAGAGGCACTTCTGGATGAAAATGTTACAGTGCAGCTGCAGCTATTAATATCTGCAGCCTGGGGATGCTTAAAAGTTGAAAGTTTGTTTTCCTAAAGAGCAATATTCCCAGATTTGAGGGTCAGAACATCCTTTATGCCTCATCATCAGAAGGGCAGAACTGCTGGTCCTGCATTGGGAGTCTCTTTGTTGCGCTTTTTCTTCTTTTTTGATAAAAAGAAAGAGAAACTTTTTTTCCTGCTGAGCAAGGCAGAAAAGAAAAATAAATAAAACCAGACCGAAATAAACTCAACCACCCCTCCAAAAACCCCGAACTCCAGATCTCTAGCCCTGCACTAAGCTATCAGAGGACTTCCCTAAGGACAGAACTGACATGCACATGAACACGAGAGGGATGAGGAGAATCCCTAACAGAACACACCAGGAGGAGCTGTTTTCCTCCAGGAAATCTTTTCTCTGACTGACTTCAGACTTGCAGGAACTCCACTGAGGCAGTAACAAGTCTTGGATCCTTTTCTCAGGGACTGTTCACTGACCTGAGCAGAGATATCAATGAGTTTGGGGAGGCTCAGTTGGCTTCCTTCTTCTGTCTTCAGGAAATCCAGCAAACACCCTGCAGGAGAGAAGGGACTGCTGTGACTCTTCTGAATTGTCTGTAAATTTGTTTTCCCTGGTGCTTCTCTGAATATATGCAACTTATCTGCCTCCATCCTAAGGAAAATCTGAGGAGCTGGAATGGGTGTCCACTGGAGCATCTTCCATTAGGAAAGCTCCCAAACAGCCCAAATTCCCCTCTGTTTTGCACAGATCCATTGCAAGCTACTGGGCATTCATTAAAATACTATAAACAACAGGGGCAAAAGAAAGGACAATTTCATTCTTACTCCCATAAGGGGAGTAAAAACGTGAAACAGACTTCCAGTGAGAACAGTGGAGAGGAGAACTTTAAATACTCTTCAAATGGAGCATCACCATAGTTTTTTCGTCACCCAGAAAGTCTCTTTCTCTATTAGAATCAAACTTTTGGGTCACTTTCTTGAATATTTGGTACAACCCCTCCTGCCCACCCTCATTCTGCATGGGAGCATTGCCCAGATTGCCAAACTGGTTCTGCAGAAGCCCAGCAAAGAGCTCCAGGAGGGTTTTTACCATTGGCCATGTACTCTGTCACAATGTAGATGGGCTGCTTGGTGACCACAGCGTACAGCCGGACCAGTTTGTTGTGCTGCAGCTTTTTCATCAGGTTTGCCTCTGCCAGGAAGGCTTCAGGATCCATGCTGCCCTCCTTCATGGTCTTCACGGCCACCTTGATGTTGTTCTTGTAGTAGCCTGCGGAGAGATTGTGATGTTTTGAGGAATTTGAGGCTCTCTGCAGGGTCTGTGGGGTTGTGTAATAAGGAGAAGAAGAGCTCATGGAGCAGAAAACAACAGGAACAGCTTGAATCCCTCATACAGAAACACGTGGTAAATCTCAGTGCCAGCAGGTGTGAGAGGAGAAGGGACATTCATGCCACAGCTGTGAATCCATGAGGCTGCATCAGGGATCGTCCCTGCAGTGAGCCCATCCTTACACAACCCTTCCAGACCCTTTCTGAGTGAAACCCCTGGGGCTTTCCACCAGCTGGGCTCTCAAATCATCCAAATGCCATCCAAAAAGACAGGACTGTGCAGTCAGCACGTGAACTCAGCCTGGTCCTGTCCATACTCTCGATTTCCAAGGCAACCAACAACCACAAAGAGGTGGCAGAGGAAGCTGAGCTGCCCCCCACTTCTTCTCCTGCTGATTAGCAGTAGGCAGGAAGGAATCAGGGATGGAAATCTGGGGTAAAAAGTGGAACAGGGAGGCAGAAAAAGTGGGAAAATGTCACCCAAGTACCTTACTGGGTGTGACTTAGGATCAGTGGCATCACTACAGTTGTGTCCAGGATTCCCAGGACGGATGAGTTCATATTCCAAGAGATGAGTAAACAGTGACTTCAACACCCATCCCCTTGCTCAGGCACTGATCTGTGCAAACATGAGCTGTCCAGTCCTTCCCAGGAATCCTGCAGCTACTTCTGCGTGTGTACCCATAAACACGTTTGTTCTTAAGGATCCCCACGCCCAAAACAGTCTTGCCTTAGGGAAATAAAAAGGCTTTCCATCTCCTGTCTTTATGTCTTTTTTTTTTTCCTGGAATGGAGGGAATTCCACTTACCCATCCACACTTCCCCAAACTGCCCGCTGCCCAGTTTCTTCACAAGTTTCAGGGCCTCCCGAGGGATCTCCCACTCATCCTGGGCCCAGGGTCTCTGGGGAACCAGGGATGTGCAGGGAGCTGTGAGGCGCTGGCACAGCCCATCCCCTTTCTCTGGATGAGGACAAAGCACAGGACAGTTCAGTGGGATGGCAGAGAAAACCTCCTCCTCATCCATCCACAAATGCAAGGAAAAATCAACCCGTGGAAACCTCCACAACCACACAGGGAAGTGGTGGAGTCCCCAGCCCTCGAGGGATTTAAAATCTGTGTGGATGTGGCACTTGGGGACATCGGTTAGTGGTGGCCTTGGCAGTTCAGGGGGAACAGTTGGATTCAGTGGTCTTAGAAGGCTTTTCCCACCTTCATAATTCTATGATTTCATGAAAAGTTTCAGCCACAGGGAGCAAAGCACCCAGAATGGTCCCAATCAAAGGGAAAAACTCAAAGGGAGCCATAGAGGAGCAAATTAACCTGCCCAGTTATTCCAAACCCTGCTTCCCATGCATCCCTCCTGCATATCCCAACGGCATTCACCTCTTTCCTTTCCTGGTGGGAGACACTCTCTGACTTTAGGGCTGGGGGCAGAGCTCACCTCACCCCTGCAATTCCCTAGGATGGAAACCAGGACATGGGTTCTGGTTGCAGGATCACAGCTGGCCCACAAGAGCGGGTGGAGCAGCTGTGGTGCCTCCCAAACCTATCGTCCCTCTGTCCCCGCTCTCTTCCAGGACACAAATCCATGAGGGAAGGCAAACAACTCACGGCTGTAATGATGGATGAGCTCTGGCAGGCTGGAGAAAGTCATCCTGGGGGAGATGTAGTACCCCCCACCATCCAGGGAGCGGATCCTGTAGTGTTTGATGATGTCCCCGTGAGCGGAGTTGTTGTCTCTCACGGACAGGGAATAGGCGTCTGGAGAAGGAGAGAGGGAGCTGTGAGGACAAACTCCTGCCCAGTCAGGGACCAGCTGCCTCCTCTTTCCTTGGCTGTCGACTGCTGCAAACCAGCCCTGGCTTCTTGCTTTTCCAGAGCAAGTCCCCCAGATTGTACAGCTGCACAATTCCCTCTCTCCAAGGCAGGGGAGGCAGGATAAAAGTTCATCAGAGCTTAACTGATCCCGTCCAGGCTTCCGGGAGCATCACCTGCCTGTGCAGTGGCCAACAGCCCCATGGAAGCACTATGAGGACCAGCAGCATCTCTCCAGGCAGAGCAGTGGGATGTTCCCTAGGTCAGGATGGTCTTTCCACGGCTCCATGTTTCCATCTGAGCTCTGCCAATCTCAGCATCATGAAATCAGAACATTTTGGGTTGGAAAGACTTGAAAAATCATCACATTCCAACCCCCTGCCATGGGCAGGGACACCTTCCACTATCCCAGGTTGCTCCAAGCCCCATCCAACCTGGCCTTGGACACTTCCAGGGATCCAGGGGCAGCCACAGCTCCTCTGGGCACCCTGTGCCAGGGCCTCCCCACCCTCAGAGCCAAGAATTTCTTCCTAGCATCCAATCTAAACCTGTCATCTTTCAATTTAAAGCCATTTAAAGCCATTCTCCTCTGGATTAAACATTATTAAATCTTGTGCCAAGGTCAGTGGTTCAGCTCGTGGGATACAGAAGGTGGGTTCAGGAGAATTGAATTGTTCAGCCACAAACTTATGGCTGTGGCTAAACCAGATCTAGAGATTCCCATCCGTAATTTTGTCCCTTTTGAGTTTCAAGGCAGCTGCTCAGCCATCCACCACTCCAACCTGCTATTCCTTCCATGGGAATCCAAACCAAGGTTAGTTTTCAGTGCACAAAAGCATCACTAGATGTTGCTGCAGAGCAGAACTTCCAGCCTGTGTCAGTGTGATTCAATGCAGCTTGGCAGTGGTTTTTTTTCCCCCTTTGTCTGGATCATATTTCTGGAGTGAGTTGTTACAAGCCTGCTGGGCTGTTCTAAGTCTAATATGTCACCTGGGCTGATAAACTGCCCATTTTTGATGTTTGTTAATGAAAAGGCAAGGCAATACATGTTTAAAAGTGTGTGTCGGTTCATGCAGGATCATAAAAAGAAGCAGGGCCCTCCACAGCAACCTGAAACCCTAATCCTGCACGTGAGGGGAAAGTTTATTAACATAAAATCCTCACTGGCTGGTGTTTCTCCATCCCAGCACCAGCAATTTTCCCTACACTGTGCCTGAAAACTGTTTGCATTTATAAAAAGCAGCAAAAAACCCTACCTCTGTGGATATTTGCTCTGTTGGAGTGATCATAAATCTTTACAGAGTTTGGAAGAGTCTAAAGTTTTTCCAAGTGCTAGCAATCATTTTGAGGGGACTCCCTTCCTGCAGAGTCCAGATCTGGTGGTGTAAAATTCATGGAAAAACCTGGTGGTTTAAGTGCAGAGCCAGGGAAGCTCAAATTTGACGTGGTGGTCTCCACAGCAGAGGAAGTTCTTCTGATTCTCTTTCCTTCACCATGAATGTCAGGCAGAAGACAAATTGAGAAGCCTTTTTGATTTGATCATTCTTGCAGGTGAACAACTGAGAAACGGCCCTGAAACCTCTTCAACGGGGCAATAAAACCTCAAGGGAAAGGGAAAGAAGTGGCTCTGCTGGCTCCTCTGTGGCACCCATGTGGCCCTAAGTTCCAAAATAATCAAAATAAACATCAAGGCCAAAGGCTGGACTTGATAATCTTAAGAGACCTTTTTAAACCTAAACGATTCTGTGATTCTGTGAGGAAGAACATGACAGTGATGACAACACCTATATGCCATTATTATTGTTATTGTTATTGCTATTATCTATTTTTAACTTCCATTATTGCTGTTGAGGGTGATGATGTTGTTTTAATTTCAAAGAGGCTGAAATACTGCCCAGGCCAGGCTGCAGCCCAAGAAAGTTGGGCTCATCTGGACAAACCCAAGATGGTGCTTGGCGTGTGTGGGACACGGCTTAGGGTTTGTGTGGGGTTTTTACAGGGCGAGGCCTGCTCAAGGAAGGAGCCAGACGTGGTGTGAAGGCAGCTGCACTGAGGCCAAATGACCCTGGAGAAGGAAATCCAGGAATTGATGACAAACACGTCTGCAAAGGGGGTGTCTGGGGGCTGAGAGTCAGCAGGGAAGAGGAGACCTGCCCTGTTTGCCAGTGTGGCTGCACCCAAAATACTTTTTCCCCCACATGATCTCCTTTCTAGGCCTCACCAGCCCTTTAAACTCTCCTGCACCTTTCAAACGGAGACAGGGCCAATCTCTCAGCTGTCAGTGTTAATTCTTACCCTGTCATTAAGGTAATGACTGCATCTCAGCCCCCTGCACAGTTTAATTTGCTGCAGGGAGCGTGGTGGAGCTTTGCTGTCACTCTCCATGGCCGGTTACTGATCCCTTGGGAGCTGCTGTGCAGAGGCAATGCACTGGAGTTGGAAAGACTCAACTCTTCCTTCACAGAATCACAGAATGGTTTGGGTTGGGAGGGTCCTTAAAACTCATCTTGCTCCACCTCCTGCCACGGACAGAGACACCTTCCACTAGACCAGGTTGCTCCAAGCCCCATCCAACCTGGTCCCTGCTCCCAGTGACAGCAGAAAATGAAAATCATTGACTCTTAATTCCCTCTGATGCTATCCAGGATAGACAAAAGGAGCTCTCGCTCCTCAGCCACAAGGGACGTTCACCTGTTCTGCAGTCCTGCTCTACATCCTGGCACAGACCTGGGCTCCTAAAAAGTCCAGAGCACAAAATTTATGGAGCAATTTCTTCATCAAAAAGTTGTCCGGCCCTGGCACAGCTGCCCTGGGCAGTGGTGGAGTCCCCATCTCTAGAATGGTTTAAGAGCCACATAGATGTGGCACCTGGGGACATGGCTTAGTCCATTTCCTGCTGCTATAGCTCCCAGCAGCCCCGTGAATCCTTCCCGATGGGAAGTGCAGGAGCTCAGCTGGATGCAGAGGCTGAGCTCAGTGAGGTCCCTCCTGCCGGGAGCAGAGACACAAGAATCCTGCTGGGAACCAGGAGCCCATGGCTCAGCACAGCTGGGTGAACGTGTTCCTGCAGCTTTGGGAATGACTCTTACTCCAGGGGCACTTTGTTTATTTGCAGCAGCTTCAGCAAGGACAGAGCTCCGCCGGTGATTTCACTGCCGGCCCACTTCCCACACTGTCCCCATCCCCCCAGGGCGCTGGATGTGCCTTTCGTGGACTCTGAGAAATGTTGGCTCTGAAGATTTGCAGAGTTTCCACGCCTCAAACCATGAGGAAAACGAGACTCTGCTCGGGATGGGCTGGGAATAGGTGCTGCTCCTAGCCAGGGTGCAGAACCCATCCCACTGTGCCTGAGACATCCCAGTATGAGACAACCCCTCCCAGTTTAAGTCACTGATGGGGGTTAGCTCAGCCCAGTGCTTGTGCCTGATGGTCAGATTTTGCTGGTGATGTGCCAAGTGAATGAAAACACACATCATAGGGAAGGAAAACAGAAAAAACAGCCTGCAAGGGCAGGGTTAATTCCACGGCATTGCTCTGGACATCTCTTGGTGGGCCACAGGGTGCCTTAGATCAGGGAATTCAGCTGCATGGAACATTTGGAGATGCGTGGCTTTTCCCTTTCTCTTTAGGGAGGAGGAAGCTGTGGCTAAGATGGATCAAACGTGGTCATTCTGGCAGCCCAAAGCACAGGCTGCTCAGGTAGCAGCTCAGGATGATTCAGAGGATGAGGTGTTTGAAGGAATAACACCCATGTTTTATCCTAAATATCAGAAAATGCACAGAACAGAGACACATCTGAGCATTTGGGATTCACATGGGTCTTCCATGGAGTGGAGCCACATCTGCTAATGCAGAATATCCCACACCTCACTCTTCCACAGACATTCAGGATCTGGTGATTTCTCCTTGGTTTTCAGGACTCCACCACCTCTGCTTGAGCCCTGTGTGACTGAGACCCACCCACACTCCAGCTAATTGCAGAAGTTGGAGACAATTGTCCTGAACAAGTGTAAGGAAAGGTCTGATACCATGCATGTGTGGCACCTAAAGATGCCACAAAGACCAGGATCGTGTGTGGACAGAGTTCCAGACACAGCACACACAAACAGTGCTTGTTTTGTGTTGCTCCTTGCCCTTCCTGGGTGCAATGAACAACCACACCAGTTCCCCAGATATCCCAGCAAACAAAGGGAGAGTGGGAATGGGAAAAACAGAAGAGCAGCACGTGGTGGCAAGTCCAAGCCTGATTATTGCAAAAGCACCACAAAGGTAGCAGGGAAACAGATACAGGAGAAAAAGTCACTTATAAGGTGAAATGCTTAGAAACAAATCTCTTAAATGTTTTCTGAACTGAATGTTCCCTAAAAATTTTGAAAGCTGCAAATCCTTATGGATAGCAGCTTTCCTGCTTGGCATCAGTTTAGCAGGGACGTGTGGAGGTGAGTCCAGGCGTGGGGCAGAGGGGGAAATTCAAAATAGGATGCTACAGTCTGACACAGCCCCACTGCCCGGCGGCTGAGGGAGACAGGTACAGCGGGATGAGATTCCAGCCACTGCATCCAGCACTGGATCTGCAATCCAGCTCCTAGCACTATTTAATTTTCAGTGGTGGAAGGAACACCTCCATGGTGGAAAGAACAGATGCTGCCTTGGAGACCTCCCTTCTGAATAGGAGGAAAAAAGATACAAGAAAGGAAGGAGAAGCTACAGTAGCCAAGAGCCGTTTGTAGGATGGAGGAACCAGACTGTTCCCTCTCTCACTGTTTTGCCTGGGCTTTTGGAAGTATTTGGGAAAAAAGTCAAAGAAAAGAAGGTTCTGTATGATTTCAGATGGATGCTCCAGCTCTCTACTGATCAAGTCACAGTTGGACACCATGATCTTAGAGGTTTTCCAGCCTAAACAATTCCTGGATCCTACTGGGAAGACACAAAGCACCTTTTTCCGTGTGTTAAGGAAAAAATCCCGCATCCATTTGAAAGGAAAGGAACCAAATGACAGCAAGACTGAAACACTTTCCTGAACTTCTCCATGGATCTGACCATGGTCCAGAACTTCTCCATGGTTCAGAGCAGAACCATGAGCATCATTTCCTCCACGCTGTAAACACACATGATGACCCAGAGGAAGCAAGGAGAAAAAAGTAGGAAAAAAACAATATGAAGTTCCCATGGGACAACCTAAACTGACTTCCAGACTCTATGAATCAATAGCACAGAACAAAGAAATTGAAATTACGTGGTTATATATTATGGTTAATAACTATATCCACTGCCCAAGAGGAGTGGCCACAGTGCTCTTGACCTTTCCATCCTCACTGGATCATTTTTTTCAAAAGTCAGACATGTTCATATGGAAAGAAAGTGGATGAAATCCATCTATCCTGCTCCAGTCAGTCTCCTTTCAAAAGTTCCGGTTTGTATGCATTCGCTTTGCTACAAACAATCAGGAAAAAACATTTCCCTGGGAAAATTACTTTTTTCAAAATTCTACGAGTTTTTGTTGCAAACAGGAGAAGTATTCATTCAAGACTGTGTAGAAATATCTAAAAAAAAAAAAAAAAAAAGAAAGAAGGAAAAAGAAGAGACATTTCCTTGGGAAGAAAAGGAAAAGAAAGCCCCTAAATTATTTTGGAAAATCTGCTTTTTTTTGCTCCTGTGTCTCTGCCATGAACTCTGGTGGAAGAGCCGCTCTTACCACAGACAGAACTGCACAAATGAATAGATCATGAGCAAATCCCCTTCAAATCCCCATGAGCCCTTCAACCCCCCAGCTCACTCCTAGGGACCCGCTGAAGGTTTTCCAAGTCTGGGCAACAATGAGGAATTGCCTTAGCCCCACGGATCTCACCTTTGGTGGTTTCGCTCTCCCGGACGAGGAAAGAGCCAACTTTGTTCCCAGAAGACAACAGCAGCCGTTCAGCATCTTTTCTGCTCAGAGTTCTAAAATACCACCTGGGAGGCAGAAAAGGCAAAATCGTGGCTTGAAAAGGAAAAAACTCTAAAAAAAAATGGAATTCTTTCCAGTTAGTTCTTTTTTTGTTATCATTACACTGTGAAACTGAGGGTTGTTTTAATCAGCAAGTAGTTTTTTATCTGCTGGAAAGTGGCAGTAATAGATTGTTTTGGGTAGATTAACACCAGATTTGGGTCACTTTGGACTTGTTTCACAGCCTGGAAATTCAGGCAGTGTGGGGAGTAGATGGGATGTGAAGTATCCCATACATAAGAGAAGTTCAGGCTTTGGATACAAAGACCTTTTCTGTCTCAGGCACATTTCTGTGCACTGCTAAATATTTGCTGAACTCAGTGATAGCTGGGTCCCTCCAAGAAGAGATTGCAGGCAGGACTGATCATTTGGAGCTGAATGCCATAGAGGAGGATAACTCATGGAAAAAAGTTCTCCTTCTGTTTGTATTATAGGCAAAATAAACTCTTTTGACTCCAGTCTTCCATTCGATCTTCCTTGCAGGGAGGCTGCGTCTGGGCTCATTTAAAAAACAGCACTGTGGGTCTGGGCACTGGCACTCAGTTTTCTGTCTTGTTAAATTGTTGGTGTGGTCCCTGGCAGATCCAAGACCTGGATCAGTGCACCCCATCCAGAGATTCCCAGTTTACATATGGATACTCTCTTGGAAGGTGGAGAGGGTTAACACCATTTGTGTGGGTGAACTGGCCCAGTGGGACCAGAGGATGGTCCCTGGCCCTGCCACCATAACCTTTCTGTTTTCTCCCCCAAATCCTTGTTTTCCAGAGTGGGTGCAATCAATGGGACAAGAACCTTTGCCCACTTTCCCCATAACAACCTCATCCTCCCTTTCCACACCAATATGATACTTAAAAACTTGTCCTGAGCTTTTGGGCAGCATTGTTTGGGATGAGGAAAGACCTCCTGACATCCAACCCATCAGTCACATCTTCCTGCCATCAACAAAGGCAAGGAGCTTGCTGAGACCCAGGGCACTGCATCTGTGCTGACCTCTCAAAAGCTTTCCCCACTTACTTTTCCTCTTCCAAACTGTCCACTCGTGCCACGAAGTTGCTGGGGATGTATCCTTTCCTCCCAGTGCTGAGGGACTTTGCCAGCCACCAGTCCCCCTCGCTGCAAAGGGAGTGGAGGAAAAGGTGAGTGCCCAGAGAAGGTTTTGTGACAAGCTGAGGCTGTGAGGACGTGGATTTTTGTGGGGTTTGAGCACTGCAGATGGACTAGGACTCCATAATCCGCTCTGCAGTTCCCTCTGGATTCCCTAGGACTGAAACCAAGTTGGAGGCTGTTGGTGAGGTGAGGACACTTGTGGAGGTGACAATCTCCATGAATGGAGAGCCACCACAGACCTAAACCTTTGCCACACACCTTGAGTGAGAGGAGGGGCATCTGGGTCACAGGGTTTGTCTCTTGAACAGGGCATTGGGGTCCTCTCTGCTCCTTCCTTTGTGTTCCAGATACCCCACCTTGTTGTCCCACTGCTGACTGAGCCACCAGCTGAGACCCAAAGCCATCCCCATGCGGAGGCTTCTCCATCTCCTTGTCCCACAGGTCCCAGCCCACGGCATCTGGGTAAGAAATGTCACCTCTGGAGGCCACCTCGAACCTCAAGCAGTCAAGGAGCAGCCCTCCAGGGTCTGGAGGCCCCAAGCCCACCTCTACCCTGTTATGGACTGGGCCTCTTCTGTGGTGAGCTTGAGAAGAAGTAGAAATGAAACCTCACAAGTGCCTGGCTCAGTCCTTTCCTCTGACTACACCCAACCCACATCCTTTGCAGAAGCAGAATCAGCACAAACACAGGACAGGAGCTGTTTTTTCAGTTGTTGTTATTTATCCTACTTCTGCACCCACAGGCACTGACAGCAAAGAGGGTCCCAAAACCACCCAGGAAGGGACAATACCCAGCCCCAGAGTATCTGTGACCCACGGAAAGTGTCGCCGTGCAGGCAGAAGAGGGTACCCACAGCCACACCCTGGAGAAAAGCCAAGGCACAGGCTCAGCTCTGGTCAGCTGCAAAGTGGTGACTGACCCCAAGGTCCCCCCTTTCCCAGCCTCCCCCTGCTCATCTTTGAACTTCCTCCTGGCAGCAGGTCACTTACTTGGAGAGGACCTGGAGTTTCTCCCCCTTGACCAGCTCCAGGTCACGGTCACTAGAGGCAGGAAAATCGTACAGTGCAACCACAAACAAGTGATCTGAAAGAAGAATTAACTCCTTTGAATCCAGACTGTTCCTTGAGTGGCTTGATGCACACCTGGGTGTATGGTGGGGCATTCCAGCCCCTAAACATGGGGCTCCATCACCCTCCCACCCCTAAATCCAACCTTTCCGCCAACCCAGCTTTCCTGCTCACCACAACCTCTGCTCAGGGATTAACACTGATTCAACAAAGCACTTCCTGTACATGTATTTTTAAAACACTGCAGAACCACCCCCTCCCATCCACAAAACCCAGAATGTCAACAAGAAAAAGGGGTTTGTGGGAATTTGAAGGGTCATAAATAACCTGTCAGAGTTCAGCCTGAGTTTTACACAGTGGTAAATGAAAACTGCAACATTTCCCAGGGTGGCTGTGGAATTTTACTCAAAATGATGAGGGTTTTTTGATTGAAAAAAGTATAAAGTCATTGCAGTTTCTGTTATTTGAGGCTGTTTCTAGGATTTAGCTCTCCCTGGGCTCATGGTCTGTAGCCTGTGCTCTGGGCTCATCCAGTATCTTGTCATCCTACCCTCTTGAACACTTTAATGGATCACAGAATGGTTTGGGTTGGAAGGGACCTTAAATACCATCTCATTCCATCCCTTGTCTTGGGCAGGAATACCTTCCACTATCCCAAGTAGCTTCAAGCCTCATGCAGCCTGGCCTTGGACACTTCCAGGGATCCAGGGGCAGCCACAGCTTCTCTGGGCACCCTGTGCCAGGGCCTCACCAGCCTCACAGGGAACAATTCCTTCCTCACATCTGACCCAAACCTGCATTGTGCAAGGTTAAAACTGCTGGCCCTTGCCCTGTTGCTATCTGCCCATATAAATAATCCCTGCCTTTCTTTTTTATGAGCCTTGCCCACGTGCCACGAAGTTCTTACACAGCCCAGGGCTGAATCTCTGGGTTTGCAGACCCCGGAGGTGCTGGGGCTGCTCTTGGGGAAGCGGTGCAACCTTCCCCTGCGCTCTGCACGCTCAGAGCTGCTGAAGCAGAAAAGAGCAGCTACTTTGGGACCAGTCAAAATTTATGAAAAGAATCAGCACATGCATGGGATCACAAAAATCAAAGCAAAACACCATGGTGAAAAAGAAAAGGAAAGGAGGAGGGAAAGGAGGAGTAGAAGGAGGGAAAGGAGGAGGAGAAGGAGGGAAAGGANAAAGAAAAAGAAAAAGAAAAAGAAAAAGAAAAAGAAAAAGAAAAAGAAAAAGAAAAAGAAAAAGAAAAGAATAGGAACTGTGCTGCATCAAGGCTTCAGCTTGTGCTCAGCCTAATTAATGCACTGAGACCGATGGACAGCCTATTATTAGCATTTTTCAAAACAGCCTGTCAAGCCAATGTCTTTGGGTGACCTTTTCAAATAATGCCACCAGCAAGAGAGCCAGACTGGCCCTTTGTCACAGCAAGATAACCGTGTCTCTGGGGCAACTTGGGGTCTGTGTCTGTGCAAGGCTGGCTGCTGCTCCGATGGCAATTTGTTAGGGAGGAGAACGGGTCAGCGTGGGAGGAAAGGCAGCTTGGAAAGCAGAGCCCAGAGCAGCTCCCTTCAGGCTTTTGAGAAGGAAATCCGAGATCCATGAGAGGTTCCAGCAGAGCCTCTCTCCCAGGATGGGAAAAGGACCATCAGTCACAAGGGAGAATGCTTTGAAGTCTGAAAATAGCTGGCGCGGTTGGGGGCTTCCCCTTGAGGCTGCTCGAATTAGCAATGCACCCAAACTCAGTCCGCCTCCTTGAGAAAGTTGTTATCACACATCTGCTCAGACACAAGAAAAAGGGTTTGGGGCGTGTGCCTCCTGCGAGGTGCCCACAACCAGCCTGCGATGCACACACAGCCTCCCGGTCCTCTTGAAAGGGAAACAACGCAGTGATCACACTCGCGCTTGGAAAAATAGGAGCGAGTGTGCAAACGTTTCCAAGCCCAGAGTGGCTGTGTACTCCAGAAAATCAAAAGGGAGTTTTGATCTCAAAGAGACTGACGTAAGTGAAAATAAATGAAATTAAAAAGAGGGAATGCAGCAAGGACAAAAACGGTTTGTATGCTGAAAAAATACCTTTATCACCTCTTATCCCCAAACAGGCGCTGAGAACACTGCACCTTGAAATGAGCCAGAAGAAAAGCTCTCTTTGCCTGAGCCAGCAGGAGTTCCCATCTCATGATGAAAGACATCATGACGTCCCTGAGTCCATCACCCCACGAGGAACACGGATAACACTGCCCTGGCCAGTTTGATCCTCTCAGGCCACGAGAGGCTCATCTGGGCTGTGAGGAGCTCTGCAGATAAAGCTGCCAGCCCCGGGACTTTGATTGGGAGCCAAACACATCCTGGCTCAGAGCTGCTGTCAGGGGAGTCTGACACCAGCAGGGTTTGCAGAGGCTGAGTGCCGGTTTGGTGGCTCAATAGGAATGATTCAACCAGACCTCCCTCCCCTGGCTTGTCCTGAATAGAAGGTCTTTGCAACCACCTCATGGCCACAAAGCCAGGCCGAGACTGTGCCAGGGTGTCCCAGAGGATCATCCATTTGTTGAGAACCCTTCTAGGATGGTCTCGGTGTAAGTGACAACTTGCAGGACACGTTGGCCAGCTGGGTGCACTGAGCTATGGGTTACTGCTGCTGGAAATGAGGTTAGCTTTCTGTTTCAGCCTGGCATGGGCTGGTTGGAATCACTGAATCCTAAACTTGGAAAAGACCTCTAAGGTCATCAAGTCTAACCATTAACCCAACACTGCAAAGGCAGCCCCTAAACCGTGTCCCCACGTGCCACGTTCCCATGGCTTTTCAATCCCTCCAGGGATGGTGATTCCATTGCCTGGGCAGCCTGATCTGAAGTTTGGCAACACTTTTTGTGAAAATGTTTTTCCTAATATCTGATTCAACCCTCCCCTTGTGCAACTTAAAGTCATCTCCTCTTGTCCTTTCACTTTTTACCAAGGAGAAGAGCCCAACCCCTTCCTGGCTACAACCTGTTTTTAGGGAGCTGTGCAGAGCCAGAAGGACCCCCCTGAGCCTCCTTTACTCCAGGCTGAGCCCCTTCCCCAGCTGCCTCAGCCTCTTGTCCTCAGATGTGCTCCAGATCAGGGTGAACATTTTTGATGAGAAGTTTTAATTTCTCACGAAAACTCAGCCTTTTCAGCAGAAACAACCCTTCCTTTTCCCACTTCAGCTCAGACTCACATTTCTGACAGCGTTCCTTTCAAACACAAAACCACATTCGAGTAACAACAACAAAAACGACCAAGAATTTCGGCATCAACTTTGAGATGCCGCAAAAGACTTCAAGTTCCAGAGCATGCTAAGCTTCCACACCCTGAAACTCAGTCCTGTTCATCTTTTGGTCAGCAAGAAGCAAGTGAAGAGGTGGAAGAAGTTGTGGTTCCTCAGCAGAAATGATCTCACAGAGAGTTTGACTCTTTGTGCTGTTGCAGGTTATTAAAATGCCTGAGGACAAGCACCCAAAACCACCAGCTCTTTCCATCAGTGGGATTTAAATCCAGCTGTGAGCAGCTGTCAGGGCAAGGGCAGGGGTTATTCTGCCCATCTCTTATGTCTTATCCACCCAATGCAAGCAAACAGCAGCTCTACCATGGGCTCTCGGGTTTGGGGCCCACCATGGGCCAGGACTTTCCAGTGCCGGGGGCTTTGGGGGTCCAGAATAAAAATTTTGACTCTATGGAGACTTAAAACCAGCCTTAAAAACTTTGCAGCTGTTCAGGGAATGGTGTTAAAATGAATGGGAGACTCACACCTTGGAAAAACCGCCCCAAGTGAGAAAAGGGTTGGTGATGCCACATGCAGCACACTAAATCCAGAGTTCTGCACCCCTTGCCTGCCTTTGTGTTACTTCCATGAGGATAAATAATGTCAGGAGGAATTAGTTTTTTTGTTTAGAATAAATAAATGAATAAACGATTTCTGAGACAGGGGTGTGAAAGCTGGAAAGTGTGAGGCAATTTCAACAACTTGAGATCAGAAAAAAAAACAGAAAAAATAATTCAAAATGCGAGGAGACCAAGAAAAAAAACAAACCCACAAAAATTAAAAAAAAAAAAAAAAACAAGGAAAAGAAAGGGTTAATTTTACATTACATGCCACGCTTCCATAGCCAATAATTTTCCCTGATTGAATTTAAAGTGCTCCCTCGGGATTTAATTAATCTCTTTGAATTTATTTTTTTATGTATGATGTGATTGCCTGGATTGTGTGCTTTCTCTTTCGATTCACTTGAATTGCTGTCACTAAGGAGAAGATCTCTGGTATCTCAAATATCTTGCATGGTTCTTATTGGCCCATTTTGCCACACAGGGCACAGTCAGATGCACCACCATTTCAGGAAACTCAGACACTGGCAGAGAAAAATAGGAAGTTTTCCAGACTGTCAGTGTGAATATTCTTCCAGAACTGGAACTGAATCTAATGAACAAAATTAATTTTGAGAGCTGAAAATGGCTAATATTGTACTTAATTCATTTTTTAGCATCTTTCCACTTCTGCCTTTGGGCTTGAAGGAGAAGTAAAATCTGCCTCCCTGATCACAATTTCTGCTGTGATTCTGACCAGAGTGGAAAAAACCCTGTGATAAAAATCTTGTGATAAAAAACCTGTGATAAAATCTCCTGTGAATAAAAATCCTGTGAAGAAATGTCAATCCCTGCTCAGCTGGGGAGGTAGGGGAGGTAGGAGAGCAGGGATTTGGAAATGGCCACTTGGAAATGTGCCATGAAAACAATTGTGCAAAAGGAAATGTAGTTTCTGGAAAAATGGTATTTCCATGAAAACACACCCCAGTTCATGTGCTTGAGTATCTTTGCCTCCCACAAATTTGATCTCCATAACAAAAGCTGAATTTGAAGAATATTTTGATGCTGCAGGAGTTCCTGTGCTTGGCCCATGGTAGGGACCCTCCATCACCATCCATAAGACCTAAGAAGACCTAACACTGTCATTCCACCCATCCCATTTATTCACCACCCCCCTTTTCTCTTCCCTCACACCATCCAATCCTACCCTTTCATCCACGTGAAGAACTTTCATGTGTTGCTAACTGCCCTCTTCCAAGCTTCCTCTATTTTCCCCCTCTTCTAATTATCTCTCTCCGTGTCCTTAATCTGCAGAACTTCTTTGACAGAAATACACATGAGCTGCTGTTGGAGGCTGGGCAGAGGGAGCTGAGGGCTCCCTGCTAGAAGATAATAATCTCCAAACGCCATCTGTGACCTGCAGATAATTGCAGAGGTGGATGAAGCCAACAGCCCGTCTCCAGGCAGGGGCCCTGCGTATCCTTATTTTATGTTCTTTCCTTTCTTCACCTTCTCTTTGTAGCCTCTCCAGGCTCTCTGATGCTTGCTATTTCCTGTGAAATTTTCAGCTGGCTGCATAAAGCATCCATGACTGGTCACGCTGCAGACAGGGCAGAGAAATCTCACAGAGCTCCAGGCTCAGATCTCCCTTTGCTCCACCAGTGATGGAATCACAGGACTGGAAGGGACCTTAAAGTTCACCTGGTTCCAAAGGAGAGGGAATGCTTTTCCCTCTGGGTTTCTTTGATGACCAGGGGGAAATTGGCAGCTGCAAGGACTTAGTGATGTAAACTGAGTTTTCTGAACCACTCTGATAAGCTCCTTGCCTGGCACGGCTGCAAATACAGAAACCACACGCCTGTGACGTGACTGCTCGTCCTCAAACCCTGACATTTGGGGACCACCACCCTGCAAAACCCCACGGGGAGGCAAAGAAAGCAGAACCTTACCTTGTGCAGAGGCTTGCTTTAGATGAGGGCTGTTGATAACTTGTCTCCCCTGTGACAGAAATAGAAAGGAAAAAGGAGATATTTATCACTTCGCTGTGTTTCAGGAAGAACTGATTTCAGCTCCACAGACTAGTCCAGAGACTGCTGCAGTCAACCAGCAGCCCCTGTGCCTGGCTCCACACATTGTGATGGCTTTAGCACAATTTGCCATGAGGTCTCCACACCTATCTTCACAGAAAGCTGGAATAACCCTTGGCTTTCCTCTAAGTTAAAGCAGAAATCTGCTGGCCACTCCTTTGGAGCCTGCTCTATCCAAGCCTTGTTCACTGATGCCAGATTTTGGGTCAGTGAGGGATGAGATAGGAATGGTCCAGTTGAGAAATAGCAATTGCAGAATTGTTTGAAGCAGAAAACCAGAGATATTGTCTGCTATGACTGCCCCAAAGATCATGGATATATGATATACTTTGCTCAAGATTACATTCAAAAATGAGACGCAGTGACTGTAACAACAAATTAATCAGAGAACTGTAGAAATCATAGACTATTCAATGGTCCTTGTGGATATCCACTCAGGATACTCTATGACTCAATGATTCTGTGATTCCTGAGATGGAAAAGACCCACAAGGATCACTGATCCAGCTCCAGGCCTTGCACAGAGACCCCAACAATCCCACCCTGTGCCTCAGAGCGTTGTCCAAATGCTCCTGGAGCTCTGGCAGCCTTGGGGCTGTGCCCGTTCCTTGGGGAGCCTGTTCAGTGCCCGACATCCTCTGGGGGAAGAACTTTTTCCCAATATCCAGACTAAATCTCCTCTGACACAGCTCCAGCTGTTCTCTTGGGTCCTGTCACTGGTCACAGAGAGCAGAGATTGCAGCTGCCCCTCCACTGTCCCTCAGGAGGAAATTGTAGACTGTGAAATTAAATAGCAACAATACTGCAACTCATCTGGGCACAATTTTAAAATGTTGACATTCTCCCTGGTTTGGTTTGGCCCTGCTGCTGGAGCTGGCAAATTGTCCGTACATCATTCCAAATGAGCTGGGATGGAACCACCTTGTTTTGGGGGATAACAGCTTGAAACTGGCTTTCACCCACCTTACAGTGCCTATGGTGGGTGTTTGACCACACCAGGTATTTTAACACACGTACAAAAGCGGTGAAATACAGACACAGAACTAAAAACACCTCATGTTTTCTGCCTGGACCACCCTTGGACCCCAACTCAGCAGCAGTGTGGGGTGGGAGAGCTGCTCATCCGCTGCCATTTCTCATTTAAGTGGAAGAAATTTGAATTTCCCCTGATATGTGAGAGCAGAGTGCCTGTGGCAAAAAATAATGAATGGCAGAAGGTGGTCAGTGATACTGTATTTATACTGATAGTGGCTCCTCTCCAGTGAACTGGAGAGAACGAAATTTAGGAAAATAACATCTTCTTGGTCAATCTGACATCTGCTGTCATGAAAACTGGACTGAATAGCCATGGGAGAACTCAGAAATGAAAGTAAAGGAGTGGGAAACATCTCCAGCTGTCATAAAATGCAATGACTGGCAATTCCTCCCCTCTCCCAGGGCTCGAGATGGTTTTCACATGAGAGTTGCACCTCGGGTTTCTCTTGTGCTGGCCGCTGGCTGCAGTGCTGTCAGGGGCAAGAAAAGACAAAACAACTTCATGTCCTTTGAACAGCAACAGAGGTGAAGTGACTTAAAAGTTTAAACAAGAAGTTTGTCATTTGAGGACTCCTAAATCCTTCCCCAGTTCCTTCCTGCTGTGTGTCCATGCCAGCAGAGGCTGAGGGAATGCAAAGGGAGCAGCAGATGCCCAGCATTTCTGATTCTCAGCTCACCCCAATGCAGATTGGCTGCAGACCCTCTTCACTGAACTTGTTGAGGACTCAAAGTGGTGAAGTTTCCATTGTGGTTTGCAGCTTTGAATCTTAGCCTGAATCTGACCCATCTTTGCAAGTCAGCAACATCAGCTTGGGTTTCAAAGTGCTGATGAGAAGATATTTCAAAGTACCAATACACAGTATTTTAGGGGGGTTAAATATACAGAGGTTCCTCGGAGGCCTTCCCACCCCTGTCCGAAAGGGATCAGCTGGGAGGACCAGCTTTCCCTGAGAAGCTGTGGCTGCCTCATCCCTGAAGGTGTCTAAGGCCAGGTTGGATGGGGCTCAGAGCAACCTGGGACAGTGGAATGTGTCCCTGCCCATGGCAGGGGGTGGAACTGGTTGGGCCTTCAGGTCCTTTCCAACCCAAATAATTCTGTGATCCTGTGGTTCTAAATATTGCCTGCATCTCTCCAGATACCAGCTGAGCTGTGGGGGGATCCCAAAAAGACACAAAACTGCAGGCTTACCTTGGGTGGGGCAGGAGGAGGTTTGCCTTTGGTTTTTAGGTTGCCCCCAGAAGTGTGTTTCTCATTGGGCATAGGCTGATTTTTGCTGCCAAACAAACCCATCCTGGAAGGAAGAGCAGAAACTGTTTTTAATGAAACTGCTTTGGGGAAAGGTGCAGGCACTGAGGGACAAAACTGTCTTTGCATTCATGAAGAACAAGATGGAGAAGATCAGAAACCAGGATGACGGGACAGTGAAGAGAGGAGTCAAAAACCATCCTGTCTACCATCCTCCTGCTACCTTGGATCTTGTGAACCCCGTGGTTTCTGTTCCGACGACTCTGGTGTTTCACACTTTGCAAATGAGTTTCAGACAGACATTATAAGTCACCAGAGAAACAAAAAAAAGACCCTTAAATGACTGCTTTGGGTATGACCCCTCTCCAACTCAGAGATCCCCATCTGATCCTGAACTTGCTCCAGAGCTGGGTGATGCCGGAGGGACGAAGAAGGGTTTATCAATAGCCCTGTGCTGAGCTGTTCAGCTGCACCAGGGCTTCAGGAGGGTCACACAGCCCGTGGCCCAAGAACGAGCCACCTCAGGCTGCTCAGGGCTTTGTGCAGCTCGTGTCCCTCCCACACAGCAAGGGCAGCGTGCAGATGTGGGCGCGCCATGCACGGAACTGGTCCCGCTGTTCCTCGAGTTTCAGCAGCACAGACTCACTCTTGGTTTGTCCAGGAAGCCACAGGAACCTCTTTGGCCCTTTGGAATACTGTAAGAAGTTCAAGGAATGTGATGCAGCTTGCATCAATGCTGCCCGCTAAGCGTGGGCTGGGGGCTTGTCTCATCCATCTGGAATACTCTGGTACTTTTTGATGTGCTCCAGGTCCTCACCAGGTGTGGTTCTCCCAGAAATCATGGATTAGGTTTTCCCTGTACCCTACAGATGTCTCAGACCTCCTGGACACCTCAAGGATCACTACACACAAATGAATCAAACCCTTTCCATGGATCACCATCTGGTCTGCATTAAGGTTTCCAGACTTGGGCTTGAGGACTGCTTGACTTTCATCCTAGAAATGTAATTTCAGCTCTG
This sequence comes from Tichodroma muraria, assembly GCA_013390105.1. NCBI lineage: Eukaryota > Metazoa > Chordata > Aves > Passeriformes > Sittidae > Tichodroma > Tichodroma muraria. The sequence continues at coordinate 228,889 of WAAG01079142.1, forward strand.
GTCAGGAATTCAAGGATAATAATGGGTCTGGGTAGCCAAAATGGCCAAACTCTGCTTGGAGCCTCAAAAATGAAGGAGCAGATGAAGCCAGCATTGCTGAAGTGCAACATCCAGTGCCAAAGTCTGCCCCACCCCTGCTTTGAACCATAGGCTTTGGAAGGTGAGGGCTACATGCCCCAAACCCCCCAAAATTCAAACCCTGAACGCTGATAGCTGTGCAGAGACACATCAACTCCTATCCTTGCCAAAATACCTCGAGGTCTGCAGTGATCATGGATGATCAGGGACCTCAGGTCCAGGGACACCCCCCAAATGTCAGTCTGGCGCTGTGTCGTGGTAGTCAGACTCCAACCAATGTGTTCAGAAAAGCTCCCAGCAAGCCAGACTCACAGGGAAAAGTATTCCAGTAAAAGCAACTTTTATTTATTGCTTTCTAGCATGGATCTAATATTTCAAAATCTGGGACTCTGAAATGAGGTTTCTAATGGAGCCATCACAATATTTTAAGGTGTTGAGTGGTTTTTAAATGTCTTCTCTCTTCTGCTTTATTTTTATTATCACTGATAAGGTGTGCAAAATAGAAGGAATTGGTGAAATATTTCAGGATAGCCTGATACATGCTTTCCCCCCCCATCCAGAACTTTTTCATCTCTGAGATTTCCTTTGACCTGGGTTTACAGATGGCCCATCCATCTGTCCCCAGGCCTCAGCTCCGCTCCAGGCACTGACAGCATGATTGGAGGGAGAGTTTCTCCTATTAAATCAACCAGAGCAGTTCCTGCAGCAATTTCATTTTTCATTTGGCAGCCTCCAGGCTGCACCCAGAGCTTGCTCTGCTTAGCAGATCTGGTGGTGCCATGGCACATGATTTATTAGGGGAACTTTTCCTGCTCTTCCATTCACAACTTTTTGCCAGGATTTCAGATTCTGGATCGTGGGGTTTTTGCTACGAGAGCGGATGGAATTTTCTTTTTACACAGGGAACAGCAAGGTATTATTTTAAGTCAAGGCTGGATGACGGATAAGTTTCAGCTACCACTCATTACCGACTGTGAAAGGCAGAAAATTCACTTACCTGTTTGACTTTGATTTGTTGTCCTTGTAATGGTCTCTCTGGAAAATCCTGGGATCTTTGATACACTCTGCTCCCAAATGAGAGATAATTCATGCAACTGCCATTTTTTCAGCAGATTTAGGGGATGTGAGATACAGCACGAGTCAGCAATTTGCTTTGACTGCCAGTTGTGTCACAAGGATGATTTTATGAGAGGATTGACAGACCATCTCTGGGATCATGGATGCTTCTTTTGGGGTTTTCAGTTGCTCTCAATGCGTGATGGCAATGAAAGATATTTTGGCCATCAATATCCTCCCACACACATCCTCCCTCTCCCCTTCCGCTCTGTGTCGGGCAATGTAATTCGTCGAATCATAAGAACACCAGGTGCTCACATAATTAATAAAATAAATAAATAAATAAATAAATAAATAAATAAATAAAATAATGATAATGATAATGATAATGATAATGATAATGATGATTATTACTATTATTATTATTACTAATATTATTACTACTATTACTATTATTATTATTACTATTATTATTATTACTATTATTATTAATTATGTTTGTGATGATTTGGGGGCCTGCAAAAGGGTATAAAATGCTGTTGGAGGTTGGACCCACTGGACCAAGTAATCTTCCAAGATGGAAGGCAGCTTCTGGATGGGTCTTTATCCTGGCAGGCCCACCTGCAGGACACCCAGCCCAAAGATGGGGAGCACTCACTTTTGGAGGGGTGAGTAAAAGCTCTCAGTTCTGGTCAAACAGAGAAAAATTCTAAAGCTGCTCCACAGGTACTTTGCAATTGTGAATTCTGCAGGGCCAAAGACTGAAAATCTGTACATTCCTACCTGAACTTGCTTACATTGTAATGCTTTAGTCGTGGGCTGTTCACCAAGTCTGAGACTAAGCGGAGCGAGCCACACTTAGATTTCTTTGAGCAGTTTAGAAAATGAGGAGGTCTCACGACTCAACAGGAGAAAGCACAACCTGGTGAGACTATAACCACTGCAGCAGATGATGGAGCTGTTATTTAGATATTCATTGGCAGTATTTATTGTATTAGCTGTAAATCTAATCATAATCATCCACATCATCACTGTGTCCTACTTCTCCCACTGGGTCAAGAATCTTCTTTCAACTACTCTGATACCCAGTGGTGGCACTGGTGGGGAGAACGGGAAAGGCCTGGAGGAATATCAACCTCAGCAAGCCCCACCAGGGGCTTGGGGCCATCCCAGCTCCTCTGGCAGGGTTTGAGAGGAGTGGGGACCACGACTTGACCTGTGCACCCCCGTGGGGACACTGCAGCCCTTTCTGCACACTGCTGAGACCGGAAACACCTCAGTGCAGCCTTGCACAGGCTCAGCTTCGTCCCCACGCACGTGTCGGAGACACCGCCGTGCAAACGCAGCTCAGAGAGAGGAACAACTCAGCCCACCTCGGGTCAAGCCTCCCACAAAGGTCACTCACTCCTGCCCACGCACAGAAGGGGTTGGAACAGCTCTGGGGATTCACAGTCCCTACAAAATCCACCAATCCCACTCTCCCAATTGCCTCCAACACCTTCGGCAGCCAATGCCGCCATCCTTTGGGCCAGCAGGTGTTTTACAAAACCCGAAATAGTCCTGCAGACAAATGTTGTTGGATACAGCGAGCTGCAGGTTCCCGTTTCACAGCTGGTGGAACCTTCAGTTGTTAAAAAGTATTTTTATTTTCAAAAAGAAAGGCTGCTGAGTTGAGTGTATGTCATGCCAACGTGTTTCGCTTCTGATTAATGCTTTTAAAAATTACCTTTGCAAGAAAAAACAAATGAGAAAAGCCACTTAGAGTAGTTCTCCCACCCTGTTTTTATTTTTTTTCCAGTGGAAAGGAGTGTTGGGGAGAACACAGTAACTCAGAAAATCATGGAAATTTCCTTTTGTGAATTTATAGTTTTTCGCATCTAAAAATGTTGGGTTTATTTAATAACTAAGAGAGGGGAAACCTTTTTCCTCAAGCCTCCAAATTAATAAAACACGTTCTTTTTAAAGTGACCAAAAATCGAAGCAGAACAATCAGAACAAAAAAGTTTTGAGGCAACACAAAATTTTTTCCATATCCCTCTTCATCAGGGAATGCAGTGACAGGACAAGGAGTAATGGGTTTAAATTGAAAGAGGAGAAATTTAGGTCTGATATACAGAAGAAATTCTTCCCTGCGAGGGTGGGGAGGCCATAGCCCAGGTTGCCCAGAGCAGCTGTGGCTGCCCCTGGATCCTTGGAAGTGTCCAAGGACAGGTTGGACAGGGCTTGGAGCAACCTGGGACAGTGGAAGGTGTTCCTGCCCATGGCAGGGGGTTGGAACAAGGTGAGCTTTAAGGTCCCTTCCAACCCAAACCATTCTATGATTTTATGATTCTATATGAATAAAAAAAATTAGTGCAAAACAGCTTTAGAAACGAAATGATGGAATTCTTGGGGTGGTACTGTGCAGGTCCAGGAGATGGACTTGATGATCCTTATGGGTTCCTCACAACTCAGCATATTCTACAATTTTATGAGTCCAGCTTAGCTGCTGCTAGTCATGAGTAAAAAATATTTGACACAGAGATGTTCCTGGAAGAGCCAAGCTGAAGAATCCAATAGACACCAAGACAATGAGCTCTGTGGTTCAGCCAGCCCTGAATTCGTGGGACAGATGTGCAGGAACACTGGGTGTATGGGCAGAACCTCTAAAATGGGCTGGGTGCCCACGCTGGGGAATGATAGGATGCAATTGTAGCAGCCTTCACAGGGGTAGTTGAGCTGGCATTTTGGCTACAGAGGGGTGGATGCAGGTTCAAGTGTTTCTGCAGGAATGAGTCAAAGGGAGCTCTTCTGAACATCACAGAATATCCTAAGTTGGAAGGAACCCACAAGGATCATTGATCCAGCTCCTGGCCCTACCCAAGACATCCCAGCAATCCCACCCTGCACATCCCTGACAGTGTCATCCAAACACTCCTGGAGCTCTGGCAGCCTGGGGGCTGTGACCATTCCCTGAGGAGCCTGTTCAGTGTCTGACAACCCTCTGGGGGAAGAACATTTCCTTAATATCCAACCAAAACCTCCCTGGACTCAGTTTCACACCATCGCCTCGGGTTCTGTCATTTCAAAGCTTTGCCCACCTCATTTTTACAGTGAGCAGCCCTGCACCACCTACTGCTGTTGGCTGCTTTCCTCTGCCAGGGCAGAAGAGACCTAGAGTCATTTCTGATGAGAATCCAGCACTTTCTGCAAGGGGGATGTGGAGGACACTGACAGGCAGCCTTGGGATTGCATGGGCGGGTACAGGAAAGGAAACAAGACCAAATCGGGCAGAAAAGCAGAAGTCTTGGCTCGCCATTTGCCTCAACCCCATGAAACTGCCATGGAAAAAGAGGTTAATACCCAAGTAAGGCAATAGAGTTTCACTCTGAGGGCAGCTCAAAAAAAACCCACAACCCTAAGCCTACTGAAATCACAAAATAAGCCCCCTATCCATCCAGATTCTGTGGTGGGTGTAACAAAATGTTTTAACAGTTCATCAAGGTCAGATATTTTAATTAATTTTAAAGCTTAAGAATGTCTCTTTTTTTAAGAACGCATTTTTTAAAGGAAATGAGTTAAAAAACTCTAAAAAAATTACTTTGAAAATGCTGATCTAGCCAGTTAGCAAGGGTTTTAAATGCTGAATTTCTCTTTGCAAGTCCTCCCCTGTCCTGAAAGAATTGCTGAAATCAATTCACTTCAGAAGAAATAATTTAAGTATTCCAGATTTGCATTTTTGCATCAGTGAGGAGTGAAAAAATTTGGTAAAAAAAATTTCCTCCAGTTCTCAGCACATCACAGATGCATTCAATTCTCTTCTCCCTCAATAAAATAGCTCTTCAGAACATTTCCTGACCCGGCACCCTTGGATTGCTTTGCAAGACACAAAATTGAAGAATTACTGAAGATCTTGGTGGATCAGCTCCTTAAATAAGAGGGAAGATTTGCTACTGAAGCGGTTTTTGCTGTGACCGTTTTCCACTTCTGCTGGGTTTCGGTCAAGTCCTTTTTAGCTCATATTTTGAAATAACCTGTGGCTTCGTTGCTAAGAGGAGGTAAGAAGACAACTCCAAACCAACGTGCTGAGCTATAAAGAGCACTGAAACCGTGAACAAGGTCTTTCTCAGAGGCAGAAAGTGGAGGCCACAGCCATCCTCTGTGACATGGTGGCCAAAGTCTGGCTGCCCCATCCCTGGAAATGTTCAAGGCCAGGGTGGATGAGTCTTGGAGCCACCTGGTATAGTGGAAGGTGCCCCTGCCCACGGCTTTAAGGTCCCTTCCAACCCAAACCAAACCATTCTGTGATTCCAGGACTGCAGGAAGTCCCCGTGAAGAGCTGGAGAGCCCAGAGCAAGAAGCATCGTGGTTCTTGCTGGGGAGTGACGCAGATGTTGGGTTTCCATGTTGCATCCTCACTGGAGGATGGGGAATATCCTACTGGCAGTGTTCAGACCCCATTCCAGTCCTGATCTTTGATGGATACCAGGTCGTATTTGCGCAATGAGGACTCTGTCCAACACTCTGGTCCATGTCAAAGGTCTTTGAAGGGAAGGTGAAGAACCCCCAGGAGCAGCCCAGAGCTCTCCCGCTGAGGAGAGGTGCTGGTGTTGGGGCTGATCCATCATAAAACCTCTCACACCTGAAGAACTCCAACGCAGCTGTAGCCGCCTCCTTCTCTTGGCCCCATCCTCCTCCTTCCCCATCCCAGTGCATCCCACCTCCCTAGTCTGGACTCTGTCCAGGTCCCAGTCCTGAGCACAGCCAATGTGGCCATTGGCTGTGTTCAAATTTCAAATTGTCTTGGAAATATCTGTTCCCTGGCAGCCCAGGGCAGACGGACAACAAATCTGGGAGCTTTGTGGTCCTGTGATTTATCCCTAAGTGAGGGGTACACATTTAAGGAAAGAGTCTGAAGTCCACTGGCTTATTTTAGGATCTCCTGCTACAATCCAAGCCAGCTTTCCATTTCTATTACAATTTATATCTGCCCTAAATCTACCATTTTTCTCATGATTTGCAGGTGAACCTGGCTCAAGCAAACGAACCAAGCAGAAAATTCATCTGTTCCAGGCCTTTCTGAAGGGCTGGGACAATCGACAGGAGAAGGCTGTGTGAGGCTGGGGGGTGTGGGAGCGCACAGATTTCCAGGACTTTGAGTTTAAGCAGACGCAGAAAGGTCTTTGACAGGGAATGAAAAAAAAATAAAGAGAAGAAGATAATAAAAGCTTCTTGCTCATTCCAGAAGAAGGAAACAGCCTCCTGTTGCCAGAGTGGTCATTCCCTAATCAAAACATCTGTCTGGAGGAAAAATGGCTGCTTACATTGAGCTTTGCATCCCGCTGGAAGCCGACGGATGCTCGGCTGGGCTGCAGGAGGCTGCAGGCCAGGAAACAGAGCCAGGGATCAGCGTCTTGGAGAGGGGAAAAGCAGGAGGGCAGACTGCTTATCCCACCTCCCTTCATGCTTCCCTCATGAGCTCACCCCAGGCAGCAACATGGGATATCTGCTGGGAGTGTCTCTGCAGGACTCAGGAGCAGTGGGATGCAATGGAGTGGGCAAGGAGGAGGATGGGTCCAGGAGGATGAGGCACATCCCTCTGGGTCACACCTGCAGCCACTCCAGGGTTCTTCAGGTGTGACAGATTTTGTGTGACACACAAAACTGCACTGCCCAGCAGCGCTTCCCACGGAGCCTGGAATTTCAACCCAAATTTCAACTCAAATCTCTCTCTGCACAATGCTGGTTTGGGACAAATTGTGGATGGATCCTGGGTGAGTTGGGGCAAAGCAGGAAGAAATCCCCTCTGCAGGCCACCCCTATCTGACATCCAAACCCTGTGGAAGTGAGCACAGGCCATCGTCCCTCGGCCAGAATCCCTGATGCTCCATTCCACAGCACTTGGAGTACACATCACAGGAATCTGTAGGGATATGGGGAGATCCTGGCCCCCCCAGCCCTGAGAACATGAGGAGATGGATGGGCTCCACACCTTTGTATGTGGCCACACAAACTTCTGCCCCAGGAAAGGCAGGGCCTAGAGGCCCTGCACCCCAGAGGATGACTTTTCCTCTGGGAAAGGAAGAGGACAGCATTTATAGGACCAAGAGGAGAAATGAACCTGGTGGCAGGCTGGTGCTCAGGAATTCAGTTCCTTAGATTGGATCTCAGATGGATTGATGCTCCCTCCTACCACACTCAGCTGAGGAAAAGGGCTATAGGGAAGGATGTACATTTCCAATTCCCCACCTGAACACCTCCAGCTGTGTGTCAGGAACAGCAATGGGATGCCGGAGCGCTTTCTTACTCATCACAGCTGTGTCCAGCTCCTGTCAGCCTTCCCCACACATAAATCCTCTCTCCCCCGCCAGTCCCTGGGAGAAAGGGGAAGATGGGAGTGCCAGGATGTGCACACCCGGCACCTCTTTGTCCTCCCCTCTTTCAGCAGACCGAGGGAACAGCATCCCTGCAAACCATCCCTTGGTGCCGAATCCAGCAAGCACTGGGAAGTGCCTCTATCATCTCTTTAACCCGCAGATTGTGGGGAGAGGAAATAGGACAAGGAGGGACGGGAGAGTGGATGAAGACAGAGAAAAACCTTCTGGGCTTCTCCCCACCCTCAGCGGAACGTGGATGGGGGTGGGATGTTCCCGACTTGCCTGCTTCCCACGCTGCTGCTCCTGGGGACACGATCCGAGGACGCACGGGCCACTGGTCGGACCCATGACAGATGCTCCATGGGGCCGAAGGCCCTTCCCAAATTTGTCTTTCAGAGGCCTCTGGCTTCCACCACATCCACACCATCCATGAGAACAACAGCTTTACACTCCTGGATCGCAGGAGCAGCCTGGTTTTGCAAATGCTTTTAATGGGATTTCTTTTTTTAATCAGGTCTTTGAGTCAGAACTGACTCTTTTCTCCCCCCCTAAGGATTCCTTGCTCTATTTTGATTATAAAAATGATCACCTGGGAGGGGGTGGGAGTTACACTTCCCAGACAACCTGGCCAATGAAAATAACAATGAGGAAGGCGAGAAACACAAAGAGAATCCAGACACAGACCCCAGCAAATGCCACAGGCTATTAACAGCTGTCGTTAAAGACAGCGAAAATGACTGTGAATGGATTGTGCTTCCACTATGCAAACCACCAGATTTTAGGAAACAACCCAACAAACTGGCTTTGCAATCATCTTTCCTTTCTGTGACTGAAAAAAGACCTTTTACTGATGAAACACATCTTGTTCCAGGCAGCCCCATCCCTCTATGAACCTACTCAACCATAGCAGAGTGGTCTAACGAATTAAGACCTGGTCAGGGACTTGTGGGTGGCTCTGAGGAAGTGACTTTCTCATTTTGCCTCAGCATGTTCAATTGAGAGACTGAAACTCTGTCCTGGGAGATAAATGTTGTATAAGGAGCAGGATTTGTTTCTGCAGAGGCTTCCCATGGTGGGTGTGTAACGAGCTGGCTCCTCTGGGGTGCTTTCAGAGTATTTTCTTAAGCTGTTGCAAGCACGAGGCCCCCAAAACCACCATGTACACCTCTGTGGGTAATTGCATGGCGTCATCTTTGCGTTGTAAGTGGCTGCAGGAGGGAAAAGGACGCTTGGTCTCAGCCAGCCCGAGGCTGGGATGACCTCACATGGTTTACACTTCATCTGCCCCCACTGAGCAGGACAAACACGAGCCAACATCTGCCGGGTGTGATGCACAAGCTAAAGGTCACCCCACGCTGGTGATGCTGTTTACAGGAGGAAAAGCTTCACGGGGCAGATCTGAGCTGAGGTCATGGCACAGGACCTTTACCAGCCACAGGACACAAGGACAGCAAGAGGGTGGCTGAGGACACGATGACATGTGAGGCGGGGGTGGCTGCTCCAGGGTGCATGTGGCTGGTGCCCCCTCTGGAAACATGGGATGGGAATCAGCCTTGGCTCTGCAGCTGTGCCCCTGACAAAGGAAGACAACCCCATAGAGGGCTGCAAGGCTGTTCGGGGCATACACAGGAGCCTGCAAGTCCTTGGAGGTCACACTGAGTCCATCACTCTGGAGGGTCAGCACAGAATCCCAGAATCTCTAAATCCCAGAATCCCAGAATTCTAGAATCCCACAATCCCAGAATCCCAGAATAGTTTGGGATTGGAAGGGGCCTCTGGAGATCACCCAGTCCAACCCGCTTGCTAAGGCAGGGTCACCTGGAGCAGGTGACACAGGAACATGACCAAGTGTGTTTGGAATGTCTCCAGAGAGGAAACTCCACACCCACCCTGCGCAGCAGTTTCAGTGCTCTGACACCCTCAACATAAAGAGTTTCTTCATCGTGGTTGAGGTGGAATTTCTTGTGGTTTATTTTATGTCCATTTCTACTCATCCTGTGGCTGGGCACCACTGAAAAGAGCCTGGCACCATCCTCTGACACCCTCCAGGCCTGGCTGACACTGAAGACAATCAGGACAGACACCCAGCCCAGCAGGCCTCAGCCAGGTGTGCCTGCTCTTAGAGACACAGAAATGAGGAAGCCCTTGTAGATTTGCCACACTTTCCCCTTACCAGCTGGCATTTTCCCTTCCCAATTCTCCTCCAGCTAAGGGCAGGGGATGGAGGTGGACCTGCTCAGGTTTGGGGCTGGAGAAGAAGAGGACAGTGTCAGGTTAGGTGGAGTGCTTTGAGCTTTGGACAGGGCCCCACCATTTGGTGGGTGACCGCTCTTTGCTAAATGAGCTTCACTTCCTACCCCTATGAAAAGGGAAGTTGCTCTTTTAGAAAGCAGCTCTCATCCACTGCTGAGGTTGGAAGGAGGAGCTACCACGAGGTGCAGCAAAGGCTGAGCACTGAAGTAGCATCTGCCAAGTCATCCTGGGAACAGGGAGACAGCGTGGCAGCTCCAGACAGAAACCTGCTTCTGATTTGAGACACATTCCCACTGCTGACAGTGGGGAAACCCAGCAGCTGCAGCTGCCTGCTGCAAAGGGTCTCCCAGTGATGGCCACAGTTCAAGCAGCTCAAAAGCAAGAATGACAAATAAAAATGATTGGATGTGGTGTGGTTTGCCTATTGCATCCCAGGGAGGTCTTTGTGATGTCTAAGGTATCCTCTGTGTCACCTGGGGCACATCCCTTCATCCTTGGGCCTCCTCTGTTTCCTCCTGCCTGGGGGATCTCGTGGCCACGAGATGGAGCTTCTGGAGTCCAGAAGCCCAGACAATTTGTTTCCTCAGCCCAGGGATGTCCTCTGAAAGCAGCTGGAGGGGGAGCCCTGAGAAAGCTTGTGGAAAAGGGCACTAAAAAGGGGAAAAGTCTCTCATTTGCAGCTCCCAGTCATTCCAGATGGGCTCCATCTGTCCCTGCTCCCCAACCTGAAAGCACAGCCTGTGATCTAACCCAGCCAAGCAGGATCTTTCTGGTGGTGACTTCCACCCTGTTCTCATACGTCAGCCCCAGATGTTCTCCAGTGTCTTTGCAGGCCCCTACACAGGAGTAAAATCATGGAATTATATAATCACAAAATAGTTTGGGTTGGAAGAAACCTTAAAGATTATCCAGTTCCACCCTCCTGCCACGGGCAGGGACACCTTCCACTATCCCAGGTTGTTCCAAGCCCCATCCAGCCTGGCCTTGGACACTTCCAGGGATCCAGGGGCAGCCACAGCTTCTCTGGGCAGACTGTGCCAGGGCCTCACCACCCTCACAGGGAAGAACTTCTTCCTAATATCCAATCTAAACTTACTCTCTGTCAGTTTGAAGCCATTCCTGGGAAAGCCTCCCTCCAGATGACCCCACAGCCCACCAGGATAACCCCACCTCCAGACTCCTGCAGTGGTGGGCCCTTCACAGCTTCCTTGTGCAGCAATGCCTATCCCATGGCATTTATCCATTTCACACTGCACCAAAGGCAGTCCTGTTGGGATTTCTGCTGCAGAAGCAACTCCAGCTTTGAACTGAACCCACCAAGGGCATGAAGGTGCCTCTGCTTTCCCAGCTGGCCCCCAGGACTGCTTCCCTATCCCGCTGCTGTGAAAGCTGAGCAGATCATTTCCTCCAGACAATGCTTTCATGGCCTGGCCAAGCTTTTCTCTTCCCTTTTAGGAATGAGTAGTCTCCTTTACCATCAGAACCTCCCTGTTCCCACTCCTCTAGCAGATGAAAAGCTTATTGACAGTGTCCTGCTGCTCTTGGAAGATGCTGATATGTTACAACCAACCCACCAGACTCCATTTTGCGAGTCCATGTTTGGAGCTCTCCGAGGACTTTTTGAACCCTGAGGCAGCATCTCAACTACTAAAACAGGCAATATTTGGGTTCCTCCCCCTCTTAAAAATTTGGTGGGTGCATCCAAACCCTGGTGGTCCCCATTCTACAAGGAGCTGTGGTGGCTCCTGGATTATATTTATCCATCTATGTTTATTATGTTTATTCAACGCTTATCCTGTTTTCACTCACTCTCCTGTTGGATCTTAACTTTCCAAGGGACAGGCTATCCCTTTTTCCCTGATTTGAAGGAAAACAGAGGATTTTCCCTGATCCCATCCCTGTGTTTTGGATGACACTCAGGCATAGGCACCAGATAGCAGATCACCCCGAGTGCGGGGTGAAGATGGGCTCCCTCTTGTTTCACTACCATTATTTATTATTAAACCCCTTTTATCCCATTTTTCAGGGATATCTCCGGAGACTGGGATGAAAAAGCAGGTTTTGCTTGATGGCAGCTGGGAGATATTCTGCTAGTAATTGCCACAGAGATATTTTGTCTGGATCCTGTGAGGAAAAGCCTTTTTGGACAGAGAAAGTGACTCCTACCCAGACCAATCCTCCCTGCCAGGCTTGTCCTACACTCACAACATGACTATTCTTGGATACTTGCAGCAGCCAAGACCTTGTCTCAATATTATTTCCTTTCTGAGGCTCGTAACGAAAGAAGGAACCCATTATTTCTTAACCCTTTATCCAAAATTAGAAGATTAACTCGATTTTCAGGATTAAATTCTGCCACAGAAATGTGGCAGAACAAAGCCAAAACTCGCAACCAGGTTTGTTACAGAAAGTCATTATTTAAGGCACTGAAGTGATGGGGCTGATCCACTCTTAGGTTACCTCACGTTTGATCTGGCCTGAATTTATTGCTTCAGAGCCAGAAGAAATCTTATTTCCTAAAGTTCCTTGCTTTGCCAGTGTCCATCCTCTGCCTGGCATCAGCGGTACTGCACTAAAACAACCAGGGTTTCTTCTCACCTGGTTAGGACCAGTCTTGTACAGAGTCCCACATTCATAATTCCCTTCAACTCACAGTTTTTATTCCTTGGCAGACCACTCAGTGACTTTTAGAATGCTTTTTCCAACTTTTTCACCACAATTTTCGGGGAAAAAAGCACTCCATGGGAAGTCACCACCTTTCAAAAGGTTCTTCCACAGAAACACCACGAATATTGGCACCTTTCACTGGAAACAAAGAATAATAATCGTGCAAGTTTGCTGCATTAATGTTTCAAGCAGCTGTGCTTTTCTTTCTCTGCTTCTAAAATGGTCAAGGCCAAATATGCAAGAGACAGCCAGGAAAAAATGTCAAGATAAAAGTCAATTTAAAGCTTTTCTATCAGTTTCTCTGTGTGCTTAGCACGACATCGCTTCTCCCTTTCCATCACGCATTGCAGGCGACACCTTGATTTTTCCACAACCTCTATTCAAAGCCCAATTCTCAAGCATCGTCCTCCCATAGACACATTTTGAGATGTTCTGCCCCAAATTTCATGGTTCCAAGTTGTTGACATAACCCTGGAAGCTACCGTGGCTCAGGTGTTAGGTAAGGAACTGTCTGGGCTGAAAGAAGTCCGGCAGTTCCTCTGCACCAGGGATTTTGTTATAGTTTTTCTCTCCCACGCCAGGGTTCACGGAGAAGAGGGACCTTCATGAATGAGGAAACACCACCCTGTAGTAAATTGGGACCATGGGCACCTGGGCATGGGGCCAAGCACCTCTTTTCCCTCTTGGCTGTACAGTCCCTTTATCAATGTGAAATAGAAATTTTGGGGTTCACTCGTGTTAACAATATGAATTAAGCATTTGAATTTTCGCTTGCAGAATGATGTGCTGAATGTTAACCTTTTACTTAAGAAACCTCGGCCATGGTACAAAGGGCATAGGAAAATGCAAATTTCTGTAAGCTTCTTGCGTAAAGAACAACACCAGGAGAAGACCAAGGGATGCAGGAAACCCAGATAAAGGGACCCCTCTGGCTCCAAACTCATGGAGACCGACAGACGTACTCAGATAAGCACCAAGGGACCAAAGCGCACCTGCAACTGAGAGAAGTTTAAAAGTTCAGTCACGAGGAAGACCACGATCTTCAGCCTCAGAGACCACCGAGAGACCCCCGGGAGACCTTGCTGATGTGAACCACGCATGCCCAGGAAGGAAAAGACCTAATTACCACGGGAGGCGAGGACAGGCGGGGCCAGGGGTCGAATATGCATGGAAAGGTTGAGCAATGCATTGCACATGGAACACTTCAGTAAATAAAAATGGGGTTCAAACCAGGGTCCGGTACACAAGCTTTCATGGGAGCTATCTCGCTTGTGTGAGGGTGCCAGCAATACATACCCACTTCATAACTTTATCGAGTTGTGGAGTCTATTTATTCTGGGTATGTCTTCAAAGGGACAGAGAATTCCTCACCCAACCTTCATCCGCCAAAATTGTTCCTGATTCTGCCATCACCAAGGCAGACCAGCCATGCCAGACACTGAGTAGTTTTTCACTCTTCTCCACTTGCTAAGTAGCAAAGAATTCATTGCGAGCCATGTGTTTATTATTTCTGCTGTGTCTCCTACGTGCCTGACACACAGGACGCCAGGGGTGCTGCTCGCTGCTTTTTGAGCAGTAATACATTCCATGGCTTCCAGAGGAGCAGGAATCATCAGTGAGATTGGGTCAGATTTGGAAAACTATTTTATAAGTATGTAATTAAATAAATGAAGAGGGGGAAATGCAGGGGGATGATTTTGAAAAGCACATTTTAGTTCAGAAGCCACGTGTATTTCACAGGGTGGCAGAACTGTAGGACTGGCACCATGAGGGTCATTAACCTCAGAGGCCTCCTGACTTGTACTTCAAAGTTTTCAGTGATGGAAATTCCCACTGCTTCCTATCAGTCTATCCCAGCCCTCCAATTCCCATAGCCTTAAAATGACTTCCTAACGATTCACCACTGATTTCCTTCACTGAAAGACTCATGACTGATGTCCTGCCCAAGGTGGATGTCCCTACCCTGGAAGTGTTCAATTCTAGGTTGGAAAGGGCTTGCAAAATCCTGGGATAGTAGAAAGTGTCTCTGCCCATGGCAGCGAGTTGAAATGAGCTGATCTTTAAGGTCAGTTCCAACACAAACCATTCCATGATTCCTTGGTGGACAGCAAGTTTATTCCCTCCCTCTTTGCTGTGTCTCCAGCAAATGAAGCAACATCATTTCTTGCAGTAATTTCACACAGTTCACACTTCCCGCACATTTGCTCAGCTGTGTCCCTCTCCTTCAGGCATTTATCACTGGGTTTGGAAGTTTGAATAGGCAAGACCACAATGTTTTTGAAATTAAAACTGACCAGCATTGACAAAGACAAAATTGCTCCGTAAAACCACAGGAACATTGTTCTCCTGCTCAGTTGCAACTTTTTCTTGGAAAAAATGATAATTGAAACCCATTTTTTTATTTCAACACAAGGAGTTGCTGAGGTTTGAGCTTGGTTTTTCATGGTGGGGGAGATATTTTTGGCTGGATGCTGTGATGGATTTAAACCTGTTATGGAAAACAGGCCGACCTGTGAGAAGCAAATATCTTGTCCACCATGAAATATTGGAATTCTGGTTTACATTCCTATTTATTTTTAAGCAAGAACCATGACCCTGCGTGTCCTGTTTTGTCCAGTGATGTCCAGTGGTGCAACTGCTCCTTCCACAAGCAGCATCAGGACCCCGGGGCTGTAATTTGTTGCCAAGACCTCTGCAAGAGGGAATTTCATCTTTTTTTAGCCCCTCCAGCTACTTCTAATCATGCAATGTGGTATCAGCCTAATGAGAAAACCTGACTTGCACTACATGGAATTAAGACATGGATGGAAACTTTGGGGCTGGCGAGGATTCCAGCAGGATTTAGCCCCCGGTGTCCTGACATATTTTTTTTCCCGAGATAGAACCCCTGCAGGAAATGATTGGCTACGAGGAAACTCACCCACATGGAGGCAATGCTTGGTTGCCTCCAGAGGCTCGTGAACCATGGAGGGGCAATGAGGAAACTCCTTTTTTAACAGAGATGGAATGGAAAGAATGAGGGGAAGGAAGAACGGCAAATAATGATGAAGTAACAGTGTGCCCAGGAGCTCCTACTCTGCTCAGCACATCCCTGTGATCCCCGTGAAATCCATCCACGTGAATCCCCTCTTTCCACACCTGCTTGAGATGACAGAAAACCTGGGCTGTTTCTGAAAATGTCCTCAAGGCCTTTTCGGATGCTGATGTGCCCATCAAAGCGCCACAGAGAATTAAAGGTTGAAAGGTCAGTCAGGAAGAAAGTCACAAAGCAGAAATAAGGAAGCTGATAGCCGTGTTTGAAAGGCCCAAATTATGAGGGAATGCGATGGCCATCCTGGGGTATTGTGGGTTTAGTTAAGAGGAGCTGGGAGCACACCATTTCAGCTGAAAGCCCAGGGTATTACAGTATCCCATTTAATATGCCGATTAAACTGAACATGGGAATTCATTGGAAAACAAGATGAAGAATAATCAGCAGCACCCTTGCAAAATTTTCACTTAAATATGCCTTGGGTCTCTCCTTCGCCATCAGAAAATCCAGGTTTTGACTTCACAATCCTCACGGAGCAGCAATAGCTCTGTATTGGCAGAACAAAACAAGAACGGGCCAGAAGGATTTTTTCACTGACTTTTGGGTACCGATATAATGAAAACTCTGCAGGAGGTCTGGGAGAAGAAAGCAGAATATGAATGAGAAATCACAAGCTCTGCAGCCCTCAAATCTTCTGATAAAAATGACTTAAACCTTGACAGAATGACTGACTGGGCATATTAATGAGGGCGCCTGGGCTGCCCCGCAGCTGTCCCTTTTTTTATTCCTCATTTCCATCTGCCTTCTCCATCTCCGGCACATACCCGAGCCGGGACCATGTGCGTGTGCTCTGCATGCAGCAGGAACCCTCACTGCTGGCAGTGCCCTGGTTTTGTACTGCTAAAGATCCATGATCAATTAAATATCAGAGCAGTCCGCCATGAGAGGCAAGAAATAGCCCCAGATCATGAGTGGGGTAACTAAAGCACTTTGAAGAGCATTCAGTGGGGCATCACCGGCCACAAAACCCTGAGGAAACACCTGAGGAGGTCTGAGATGCAAATACCCCACAACACAGCAAGTGCCATTCCCTCCCAAAAGTGTCACAGCAAGCACGGATATCCTGAAATATCCATGTTCCAACTCAGAGCTCTGGAATTTTGAGCCTGACCTAAATTTTAATCAGGAATGAAAGTTATAGGCTTAGTGTAGATCCTGGGAAGTGACCAGGGTAGAAGCAGCAAGTCCACTCTTCCTATAGCTCCATTGGAGATTTCCAACTTTGCCAGAAGCTTTGTCTACAACCAGCATTAACTTTGCAGTGGTTTTACCAGCTTCAATGAAGGAGCTGGTGAAAACAAAGTATTGCATCCAGTGAGACCTTTTAAACCACCTATGAGGTGGAAGAAAGCAAAAACCCTCAAAGATCCCAAATGTGCCCCTCCACAAATGGGGAATTAAAGATTTGACCCTTCTCCACGCTGTCCGCAGCACCCAAATGCAGCTGCATAGGAAGCTGAGCACCCAAACTTCCACCTCCCCTCAGCTTCAGAACTGGGTCCCTGATTCACGTTCTCCTGTCACTCTCATTCCCAAGAAATTCAGCTGGATGAAACTCATTCACTCCTGACTATCATCTACTTTCACTGTTCTTAAGAGAAAAAAGGTTGACCTGTGCATGAGAGAGAACCCATCGGGTGAGTGTCAGTCCCTCCTCAGAGTGTTCCCAATTCCAGGGCTGGGAAGCTGCCAGGAGGAAAGACAGACACACCCCCTATCCTGGTCCACAGCAGCAGTTTGGCTCATTGGACATCCCATCCTAAAGGCTTTAATAATCACTGGTCCATAGATGGACCAAATCTTTAAATACCCTAAGGGAATATGCCCAGTGGAGCACCAGACAAAAAACAGGCAGCAGGAAGGAAGGGAAACTGCTGGAAAATCATTTGCACTTACCTTGAGAGTCCTGTGTTCAGATTAAATCATATCCCACTCAATCTTAGCTGTCCACCAGAGTTGAAAAACCCCTTCCAGATCATCAGCTTGGGACCATCAGCTCCTTTTGATGAGTTTCAATCCTTGGAGCATGCAGAAAGAGAAAACCCAAATTCTTCTTGTTGTCGTTGTTGTGTTGAGTTGCTGTTGGTGGTTTCCCGTTGCCAGCAGCTGAATGACAAATGGAGCTGGTTTGTTACACTTATAGCAGTGGAGGGCTGGCAGTATGACCACACTTCACACACACTACTAATATTAGAATGGGTTCTACCTTAGAAGAACCCACAAAGGCTCCTTAGGCGGTAAGAAGTCCAGTCCTGCTGCAAACAGGGCCCGAATTGTTCTCATTCAGGCTGAGATGAGGTAAAAATCATCCCCTGGAGCCTCAGAGTATAAAGCTGGTCTGAAAATGGGAGGAGAAACGTGGATCTGGGGTTGTCTAAATTGGCCCATTCACAGCTCAGAGCAGTCTGGGCCAATAGAAGGGGTGGGATTATTTATTGCGTGCACTTGACTTTCAGAGAGCTTACCACCAGTAGGGTTTGAGTCTGAGAAGTTTCTTTTTTTGTAATCAGCTGGGTTACGGGACTGTAACCTCACTCACTTTCCATTTGAGGTTCTGTTTCCGCTTCAGATCTCACCTAAAGAGACTGGTCATGTTCTTCCTCCTTTCTTCAACAAGTACAAGACAGCTGATGCCTTTTAGGGCATAGAGGGAAGAGCACAGGAGACAGCTGACAGCACATCCTGGTACCTCTTTATCACTTGAGTGTGAGATTTTGTGAGATCTGCCTTCCTTCTGTTTTGTGCAATTAACTGCTTGCGGTACTGCACGAAGCTCTGCCCGTGCTGAGCACCCAGCGCCCATCTGGAGCTGCTGTGGGTGAGGCGCAGCTCAAATCTCACTGCACTGGGGGATTTCAGTGCTTTCCATTCCCAAGGACCATTCTTTGGGCACCAGAGAATCACAGAATGTTTTTTTGGGGAAGGAAAATAAAGCTCATCTTGTTCCACACCCTGCCATGGGCAGGGACACCTTCCACTAGCCCAGGTTGCTCCAAGCCCCATCCAACCTGGCCTTGGGCATATCCAGGGATCCAGGGGCAACCACAGCTTCTCTGGGCTCACTGCCAGGGCCTCCCCACCCTCACAGGGAACAATTCCTTCCCAATATCCCATCTAGCTTTGTCCTCTTTCAACTTAAGGCCATTTCCCCTTTTCCTGTCCCTCCATGCCTTGTCCCAAGTCCCTCTCCAGCTCTCCTGGAGCTCCTTTAGGCTCTAGAAGGGGCTCTGAGGTCCCCCTGGATCCTTCCCTTCTCCAGGTGAGCACCCCCAGCTCTCCCAGCCTGGCTCCAGAGCAGAGGGGCCCCAGCCTTTGGAGCATCTCTGTGGCCTCCTCTGGAATCACTCCAGAAGCTCCAGGTCCTTCCTATTTTTACCATGCAAAGCTGTGAAGCTCCATCATCCTCATTTTCACCCTCACCCCCAGGGTTCCAGATCCACCAATTCATCTGAAGGCCACGAAGCTGATGAGTGTCACCTCCTGATCCTGCTGGACTCTAGATAAAGCCCCTGCATGTTGAGACAAGGAGAAAGGAAAACCAGCCAGAGCTTCATCAAACAGGACAACGGGGATCCTGTCTGAGACTGGCTGAGCAATGGGGTGTTCAGCAGCTCTTTCTTGAGATGAGGGATGAAAATATTACTTATGAGAAGGCTGGATCTTCACTCTTGGTCCTGCAGTTTCAAGGATCACCAGTGGCTGAGACAACACCCTTCTTGTGATGGATTTCTGCAGGGGAATTTGTCTGGAGGCAAATTCCAAAGTATGGATCTCTCTGGAATAGTGGACATCAGGACTGTTGCAAACATTTGATTTTATGGCTCATTAATCAGTCTGAACAGACAGCAAAGCAAAGGAATCTAACAAGCAAACACATTTCAAGTGCTGTTTGCATTTTAACGTCCCCAAAAGAGTCAGTTTGGTTTAGAAATAGAAAAAAAATATCCAACAGCTTGAGTGAAAGAAAAAAAAACCTAAAATCCTATTATTGGTCTTTCATTTTATTGTCCTGGATTGAAGACATTGTCCAGATTCAGTTTGTCAAGCCATCACTGCTGAAGTAGAACTGTGTTCCCTGACAATCAGTTACAAATCCAGGGAATTCCATCCAGCTCTTGCTGCAGGAGTGAGCAGAAAGTGATTCTGGGTGACAAGGGAGAGGAGCTGCAGCTTGGACTCCACCCTTCATTCACCCCAACCTAAAGCAAGAGTCTGAGAAGGGCTTTTCTTACCTTTCCCTTGCTCATGAAACTGGGAAATAAGTTCAGGGCAATCACAGCACTTTTAAAGACCCCTCCAGTCCTGTGGGTTTTGGTAATGAAGCCTTACTGGGTAGACAAATAAGACTGGAGGAGGAATTTTTATTCACTAGAACTTCTGGAATTAATTTACAACAAATATTTTGAGTTAAAGTGGAACTGAAATCCCTTTATTCCAGTAAAGAAGAGAGGTGGAAAAAACATACATCAGTCCTGAGATTTTAAATGCTTTTTACTTTTAGGGATTGCTGCAATGAATTGGGTTAGTAGGTTTTTCAAAAGAAAGTCATTACACATCAGCCAAAATCTTTGGAAAGGGTCTTGATTTTATTTGGAAATTATTTCTGGTTCTTCAGGCCTTGGTAATTTTTTTGAGTTGAGGGAAGAATAATTCACTAACTCTTAATTATACACACACTTAAATTAACTCTTAATAATACACATACTTAACAAGTTAGTTACGAATTCACCAAATGGATCTTCTTTTACCTTTGAAAAAAAAAAACAAAAGGGCTGAAAATTCCCACCATGACTTTGGTAGGATTTCAGGAACAATTGTTCTTTCGGTTTTTGATGTTTGACTCACCTGGGAGAAATCCATAGAGAAAGTAAAGTAGATACCCCAAGGAAGGAACCTGCTCTCGTGGAAGGTGTCTCTGCCCATGGCAAGGGACTGGAATTAGATGATCTTTAAGGTCCCTTCCAACCCAAACCATTCAATGATTCTGTGGAGACTGAAATAGGCCAGTGCCAGGTCTCCCAGTGGGGATGAGGAGCCAGGTGACCACAACTGACCTCTGCAGCCCCTGGGGACACCAGGGGACAGCATCACCTGGAGACCTGCTGCCCTCTGGAGGTGCCTCTGCCGTATTTCCAGGTTGATTTGCTTCCAGGTGATCCTCCTGCCATGCCAGAGGACTTTCCTGGTACAGGTCCCTGTGGAGGGTGCGGAGGCTGCTCCTGGCTAGGATGGGATAATGATGGTTGGGAGCACCAGAACCTCCTCTTCACGTCCTTGGAAGGCTGAGCCCCAGGGAACCGTAGGATCACAGAGTGGTTTGGATGGGAAGGGATCTTAAAGACCATCCTGCTCCACCCCCTGCCATGGGTAGGGACACCTTCCACTATCCCAGGTTGCTCCAAGCCCCGTCCAGCCTGGCCTTGGACACTTCCAGGGATGCATGGGCAGCCACAGCTTCTCTGGGCAACCTGTGCCAGGCCCTCCCTCCCATCACAGGGAAGAAATTTCTCCCTAATATCTCATCTAAATACACTTATTTTCAGTTTGAACTCTTTTCCTTTTGTCCTGTCATTCCATGTTCTTGCCCCAGCTTTCCTGTAAGTTCCCTTCAGGTACTTCAGCAGCTCTTCTTTACAGAACCTTTACTTTAGGGGAAAAGCATTTATTTGGGACCAGCTGAGAAGAAACCACTAATGCTCCTGCAAGATTCTAGCACTGCTCCCATAGAATGGCCACACAACCCTGCCAGGAGGCCCAGCTTCTCCATGCCTTGTTAGCAGGATACCTGCAGGGAGAAATCACCCAAATCCAGCAGAAAGGGCAAGAAGCAGAAGGTTCAAATCCAAACTGATTTGAGCTGCTGCTGTTGTGATAAGGGAATGGTCATTGCCCATTTTGGGTGGTAAAGAGGCAGTTCAGAAGGTCCAGGTAAGATTTAGGGGGCTCTAAGGCACTTTACAGAGTTTGTGGTGTTCAGATCAGCACAGGGGATCCCAAGGAAGTGTGGCTGCCCCATCCCTGGAAATGTTCAAAGACAGGGCTTGGATCAAGCTGGGGCAGTGGAAGATGTCCCTGCCCATGGCAGGGGGTGGAATGAGAGGATCTTTAAGGTCCCTTCCAACCCAGACCCTTCCATGATTCTACAAACTACCAGTACAGCAAGCAATTCCCAGCTTGGGCTTTGCAAAACCACATCCCAGCAAAAACCCAGGCTTGGTTCCATGTGTTCCCAAGAATTCAGCATACTTCTGGGAAAGGTCCTATGCCCAGGGATGTTGTGGGAACTGTCAGTCTCTGGAGCTCCGTGGGCAACAGAAATGATTCCTTGTGTCTGAGGAAAAGAAAAAAATACTGAGCCATTGGTGTTGCACAGGTTTATTTCAACTGATCACACCTAATTTCAGGTGTCCACTGCAGGTGGTTGGTGTTAGAGCATCACCAGTGGGAGCATCACTCTTCTTCAGCAGCTCCCCACCATTTCTTTTGGACGAAGACAACTTATCCAAGATAAATCCAGGCCAAAAAACATTCAAACCCCATGAAGTGGCTTCAGAGGGATTCGGCTGCAGCCTTTCACTGCTATCTTATGGCAGCTCATTTGAAATCCATTACGTAACGGAATTAAAAATAAACATTTACAGAGGAGGGAGCGAGTGACAGTGTGTGGTCTGTTCCTGTGAGGAGACAGACAGACAGGCACCCAGCCTTGGGAGCAACACCTCTGCTGTAAACTCACCCTGCTAGACCTGGGCTCTGGCCCTGAGGCCAACTGACCCTGTCTGGCCCCGTCCCTGCCGTTCAACCCTCCTGGCTATCAAATCTGGGTGGCTGAATCCAACTTGTTTGTCAGGAAGGGGCCCCAGTCTTGGTCATTCCTGAGCCATGTCCTGGGATTGCCCACACCAAAACCAGGCCAGGGGCTGTTTTACCCTGTGCCTGTTTGTTCCCTGCTGCTGTTTGGTTCAGGGGCACAAACCCAGTTTTGATTTGGATGAGATGTTGCTGAAGATGTTGAACCTCCACATGCTTGAAGGACTAGGCCAGGTTCCTGCTCTGTGGAACCAAGCAACAGGATAACAGGAACGGGCAGGAACTGATCCCAGCAAGTTCCACCTGGACAGGAGGCAGAACTTCCCTGTGCAGTGACCGAGCACTGAACAGATTGTGCAGAGAGGCTGTGGAGTCTCCTCACTGGGGATATTCCAGAACTGTCTGCACACAACCCTGTGCCCTGTGCTCTGGGATGGCCCTGACTGAGCAGAGAGGCTGGGCCAGTTGACCCACTGTGACCCCTTCCAGCCTGACCCATCTTGGGATTCTGGGATTCCTTTTGCTGCTGAAAGCCTCTGTAGGTCTCTGTCACACAGTTTAAGATGCAGCCAACAGCTCTCCCATCTCCCTTGGTGCCTCCCCATCATCAGCAACCTTCAGGTGCCTCCCTGCAGCACAGCGAGAGCTGATCACCAGGCTGAGTTTGCATATGCAGATCTGAAATCTGACAAAAAACAGAAGCCGGCAAAAAAAATAATAATTTAAAAAGAAATTGCATTTTCATCAAAAATGTGAAAATGCTGCTGTTCATTCTGAATCCGCATTGCTGCATCCAGGGCACCCCCCTTCTCTGCACTCCAAACTTCCAAACCCTGTGCAGGCACAGCTCTAAATTACTGTGGGGGTCTGGGGTACCCCTGGCATTTGAAAGGATGTGGGAAATCCCAGCCCTTCCATGCTGGAGCTCAGGATGGGGCTGTAAATCTCCCTGTTGCACTCAGAGGGGAGGAGGGATGCTTCAGGTAGGAGAAGAGAAGGGTGAGAAAAAGAAAAGAAAAAGTCTGTGAAGGGGTTTCTCTCACAAAAGCTGAATGTGGGAATTTGGGAAAGGGCCTGGATGTTTGGGGGTCCTGACCCAAGGCCTTTAACCCTTCACAGCACCAGCTTTGCAAATGTGGGCAGTGGCTCTGAGCCCCCAGAGGTTTGGGATGCTTTGGAGAGCAGTGCCCAGGCTTTGAGGGGTTAACCTGGAAGGAGGGAAGGAGGGGAAGGAGGGGAAGGAAGGAGGNGAAGGAAGGAAGGAAGGAAGGAAACCCCCTCTGTCCCCTGCCTTTGATTCTGGACCCCACCTAGCCAGCAGCAGGGGCACTGCCTCTCTCAGCGCCTCCTCAGAAGCAGCTAAAATGGTTTCCAGCCCTGCTGGGGCAGCTGTGGAAGCAACGGAGCTTCCCCAGTCCAGAATTCAGGCGCAGGCTGGTTCCTAAGCTGGTTTCTGCCTGGGGATGGATGGTACCAGCCAGGGTGCCCCGAGGCATCACCCTGGCCCTTCCCAGAGATGCTGATGCATCCTTGCAAATTCCCCCTCGGCCCAGGCAGTGACCATGGGTAAGGTGTGGCACCTGAAAACGCTATCCCAAAGCTCTCCCGAGTGCCAGAGGACCCAAAATTCCTTGGGGGGGCTGATATCCATGGTAAGAATCACCATCAGCATTGGGACACCAGCAGGTTGGTGTCGGGAAGAGCCCCAGATTCCTTCGGGAGCACAGCAGCTCTCCGGGCCTCTCCTGCAAGCCTTGAGGGTACCTGCCCTCCACTGGACCGCTCCATCCCTGTTCCCCACGCCGAAAGCATCGCTCATCTTCCTCCCTCTCCTGGGTGCCAGAGGATGTTTAGGACCCGGGCTGTGAAGCTCCTCCCTTTCAGGTCTCTCCAGGGTTATTGCTTGGTGGGAGGTAGGTTCAGGGCTTGGTGGTATGAATGAAAGAGAGAGAGGAAATCGGCACTGAAAAGCTCAAACTGGAATAGCTCGCCTGTCTCCAGGCAACAGCCCTGACGCAACCGCTGGGGGAAAAAAAAAAAAAAAGTCCCTTAAATGAAAAAAAAAAAATCCAACCCAACAAACCAACCACCACACACACAGATTTCTGAAGCGAGACACAGAGGAGGAGGATGAGACAGACTCCGGGAGGCACTGGTGACACCGCTCTGCAAACACCAAGTTGGGGACCCGAGGTGGAAGGCGGGAGCCAAGGTGTCCGTGCAATCCCCTCTCTGATCCCAGCCCCGGTAAGTTTGCTGCTCGTGGTGGCCTGGGGGGACAGAGCCACCCCGGGGACACCCAGCACCGGAGCTGTCGGGGAGCTGCCCGGTGCTGGAGGGGACTCCCGGCACGGAGCAGGTCCCTGGGGTGGGGAGCTCGGTGATGGGGACCCCTCCGAGCACCGGTTCAGCACCCGGGTCTGGCGAGCTGGTTCTGCTGTGGCGGGGCCGGGGTTTGCGAAGTGTCCCCCCAGCCGCAATCTCCTGCCTCGCCGACATTCCCTGGAGACCGCCGGCACGGTGGCTCCCCATTGCCTGGGAATGTCTGAATCCTCCTTTCCGGTGATGTTTGTGGATTTTGCTCTCAGCTGGGAGCAGCGTGGGGCTTCTCACCCCCTCCAGGAGGATTTTTCCTCGCTGGGTGAGGTGTAACAGGGGAGAGGCTGGCCGGGTTTCGGGACAACCACCTGTTGCTCCCTCTGCCCCCAGCCTGAGATGTGCGGGAGCCCTGGGGAGCTCTGTGGGGTTGTGCAGTGCAGACATGGTGGGATGAGCGTGGTGGCCTCGCAGGGCGTAGCTACCTCGGGTTTTTTAATCAGGCACCGTGCGCTGAGCAGAGCAGGTTTCCACCTGCTCGGGTCTGGCCCTCGCAGCTCACGTTTACACCGAGGAGGGGGGGGAAAAAAAAAAAAACAACAAAAAAAAAATAAAACCAGCCAGAACTTCTTCAGAGCCCTTTAGAACAGCTTGGGGCTAATTGTTAGAATGAGAGCGGCAGCCCGCACCCCTCCCAGCACGAGTGTTTGTGCAAGCCCAGCCCGAACGCCCCGGGGTGCTGCACACCAGGGCACCATCCCCATCCCACGGCCCGGACCCGCTCCGTTCCGGGCAGGCTGACACCTCTCCCACCACAGGCACCTCTCTAAGCACACCCCTCCCTGTTTTCCTGCGGTGCTCCCCCTGCTATTCCACAATCCTGCGCCCTCCGGAGCTTTTCTACACCGGGCACCTCAGCGGAGGACGGGGGTGGGGGCGCGGTGGAAATGGATGCAAACCAAGTTCCTGGCTTCCAGCGAGGAGCTGTGCCCGGCTGATTGCTGTGGCTTTGTCTGCTCATCCCCCGTATCCGAGGAACTCCCCACTTTCCAGCGGGAACGAGCCTGTTTTGGCTGCTGTGGGTTTGCTCCGTGCCAGCCATCATTTCAGCACACGGGAGCTGCTGCTGGATTTTGCATCCCAATTCTTCTCTGCTTTCAAATGCCCATTAAAGTCCCCCCTATTCTTCGGGGGGGGGGGGGGGGGGGG
>WAAG01079143.1:751-19431 GCA_013390105.1 Tichodroma muraria
ATTCTACGCCCCTCGCCCCCAACTCCCTCACCTCTAGCAACAGTGAGAGACTTAAATTCTCTTTGGCAATTTACTCAATTGCACAACTGAACCTGTGCAGAGATGAACCTCTGCAATACTGAAATATGGAGGTTTCTACCTTACATGTTAACTATTATTTTATTTTTTGTATGCAGGTAAAAGTAAAGGTTTCTGTTGTCTGCATTCTTGTTCATGTTGGTAGGTAGAAACTCTAAATTATCACGTCTCGATGTGACCTGACAGCATTCCTTCTGTGTTTGTTTAGTACTTGGCAGTTGAGGAAATACACAGCAAGGGAAGACAGAGATTACCCACTCCGGGGTAGGAGGTTGGGAATTGCCTACTATATTCAGCTGCCACTACTTAAAAAGAGATACTGAGCTTGCCAAAGCACACTGCCTATAATTATTAAACCTGACAATTTGATTTCTGCTTTGAACAAATGGGGAAAAAAAAAAAAAGACAAAATCAAAGAAAAACTCCAACTCTTAGTAATGAGATCATAACTATTTTCCAGAAAAATGTTATTTCCTTTGCCAAGATGCTTACTTTGGTACCTGAGTGCATGGGGAACAAACCCTGGATTTTCACCGGGCTATTCTCAAAGGAGCATGTGGAACTATTGCTGGCTTTGTAATGAACACCCACAGCTTTCTGTGAGAACGTTGTTCTGCCAGAGCCCCTCTCTCTGCATCAAGGACATGGGCTGGCAGGTTACCATACAGTCTACAGCCCTGTCTCTGGTGTGCTCTACCTGGTGGACTACTGTAATAACCAAGCC
The DNA here is from genome assembly GCA_013390105.1 of Tichodroma muraria. NCBI lineage: Eukaryota > Metazoa > Chordata > Aves > Passeriformes > Sittidae > Tichodroma > Tichodroma muraria. Next base: position 1,554 of record WAAG01079143.1, read on the forward strand.
AGCTCACAAAGAAATGGGCTCAATTTCTTCCATGTCACATGTGGATTCAAAACCTTCTGCCTTGTGCTGTCTTTCATGCATGGTCAGAAAGGATCAATGTTTTTCAGCCTTTAAAACTCAAGTGTATTTTTAAAGAGTAAAAATGGAGTGGTGTAGCCACATCTTGTGCCAAAACTGCTCCTGATATTCACATGGACATTCCCAACCTGACTTGAAATAGATGATAAACTGTGGTAGCCCACAGCCAAAGCTTTACCAAGCCTTTTTCCCTGGACAGCTGCAGAGCTTGGTAGCTTGCTGCCATGGGTGCCTACCTGGCAGTGTTTCAATTAGGGGTCTAAAGACTGGCTCTGTACACACAAGCTTTTGTCACAAGCCCGCAACAAAATCTCTAACTACATTTGTAGGGTTATATCCATAAATACAAGAAAATGCAAGTCACTGGAATCTCTCATTTCCACAGGATACCTTGTTCCCCCCACCTTGTTTCCCCTCCCAAAGTGTCCCTCTGGAAAATATGCAGCTAATTGCAGCTTGTCAAATTACTGGGGAACTTCGGACAACTTAGGCAATTAACAGAAGTTTCATTTTGATTACTTTGTGCAAGTTTTGTACAGAAATGATGCTTTGAAGACTCCTTTTAGGGAGAACACTATTAGATCAATGTAGTGGCAATTTCTCTCTGATACAGTAACTTTTGGTTTCAGTGAGGAAAACTCCATGACTGCCTTGTCCATCAATGAGATCGGAATGATTCTTAAAATGGAGGACCCTTAAAACTGGGATTTGGAAAGTAAATAATCACCTTTAGTTACAAGCTGTGCTAATTGTAGAAGGAACCATTAAAAGCTGTAAACAAGGGGTTCCACTACTTCTTTTCTGACTCTGTGTGCCATAGCCAGACTGACCCATTTGGTTGAGGGAACCTGGCAGTGAAAAATGCTTTTCTACAACATTCACCTGAAAGTGACAGCCCAGAAAAAAAATAGGTTCGAACTTGCATCAACAGTCCTTGGATTATTTTCACGTGAAAGGCAGAGTGAAATAATTTGTGATTGCAGATAATGCATGAAGCAATTACCAGAAATATGGTATTTTGGCCCAAGGAAATTCGTGTTCAGGCAATAATTTCAAATGTTTTAAATTCTACACTTCTATAGTAGGTGACACAAAATCCTTTTTTGGTAATGATTATATCACTAAGTCTGTCCTTGCATGCCCTTCCTTGTTAGCTATTCAAGCATTAAAAAGATTTATTAACCTTGTCTTAGTTTCAGTAGCCTCCTTTTTTCTGCTTTTTTAGTTTGCAGTATTTGACATGCAAAACATTATGGTTTTTTAGACCAAGTGTTCCAATTAATAAACTACTGCATTTATAAGAATAAATAGATGGATTTAATCTTCTCACTTGGACCTGGAGGAATCTGTACAGTTAGAAAAAACCCAGCATTTCCAATCTTGATCAGCCTAGTCCAGCTACTAACAATGAAGCTGTTAATATTAGATGTTCCAGAGGTATAAGCAAGATATTTCAAGATGAACAGTATAAAGCAATCAATTCTTTAATAATACACTAAGAATAATGTGTGGATGTTTATTCTGAATTGCTTTTAAACTTATCCAATGATTTTGTGAAAATTGGACAATTTAAATTTATAAATAGACTTTCACCAAGCCTTGAAAGAAATTCTAGTCCAAAAGGATAGCATCTTTCCTTTTTAGCATGGAAAAAGGATGTATTGTATTATTTTCTCTAAAAACCAATTCTTAGATACACCTACTACATATAATCTTCTTCATTTCTCTGTCTAAATCTTTGCAGTCTGTCTTATGGATAGTCTTCCAGTTTCTTTATCCTTTCAAATTTTATTTTCAGAACCCTTCCTATATCTACCTTTTTTTTTAATAACATGAGAAATACAACATTCCATATACAACACTGAAAGAAAATAAAATAAAAATGTCAGTATTTTTTTTCTCATTCTCTGTGCTCTCTGCATTTTGCATCCTTTCATAGTTTCTTGGTTACATGGGTGACTCCCAGGTTGATTTTTTTTTTCTGAACACTGCTACTTAAATTATGTGCATAATATTTGAGGAAACTAGAATCAAAATGAAACAAGAACAGAAATTGAAATCAGAGAAAGAAATAAATGGAGCTGCAATAAATGACCAGAGAAAAAAATAAAGAGATCATCCAACAGAACCCAAGCTTTTCTAATATTAATACCTTCTGGAACAAAAATAAATTGGCTTTCAGGAGGCATGCCTCAAAACTTTTTGCTGGTGAAAATCTTTGAGCTGTTGCCTCCATTGGGAGTGGGGAACCTGTGCAGGGACGTGCACTGGACACGGCCATTTCAGCAGCTTTTCCAGCCTGAAGAATGACATACCTGCAGGAGAGAAGCAAGCTGCAGTTCCTCAGTTTGCAGGGAGAGGAGAGCAGGGGTGGCCTTTGCCTCAACCAGTTTTTTGTGTGACTAGAGGTGGCAGCAGTCTCTAGCAGCTGGAGGGAAGATGCTGGTGGGAAGCCAGGGTGCCGTGAGCTCGTCTTCTCTGCCACCGTAGGCAGCTTTGGAGCGCACCCAAATGTGGCTCAGGTACAACTGCAATGTTTACTCGTGAGGGGAGTAAGTGACAATTCACATGCCCGAGGTTGTGGCGGTCTAATCAGTACCGAGAGAGTGCAGCCCCTGGCTGTGTCCCCACCACCACCATCCCAGTGGTCCCAGCTTTGGGCTCCTTGCCTCGGGGCACCGGTGGACCATGCCCACAGCTGTGGTGTATTGGTGTATGTCTGCACCATAGGGCACTCCTGCGGCAGGTTCTCAGTGAGCCTGCAAGTGTAACCTTCAACTTTGTCTGGAGGGCTTCTCTTCCTGGAAATCTGGGCAACCCTGCATCCTGGGGTGAGCCTGGCAGCCCCTACTTTGCACAGTTCCACGCTGATGAACTGGGGAGCACACTGATTTGGAGTGCTCCTGCAGCTGGCCTTCATTAGGAAAGTAACTCTGATTTGGGGTCAAAACCGTGAAGTCACTTATTCCAGTTTCAGCATCAGCCTCGGAGAAACGCAGTGAGCTTGCTGAGCAGCACACAAAGCCTGGCACTTTTCTGCTGCCCTTGGGAGAGCACTTAGGGGTGGTGGGGGAGCTCTGGCAGTGCCAGGCCTTCTTTTCCCGTACTGTTTGGGGCAAGGCTGGCATTGTGGGGTTGAGGGGAAACTCTGGTCCCTGAGGCAGGAGGCTGCCTTCAGCCTACAGAAAGGGAGGTACAGTGTGTGCCTACTATGCCTGCAGCACATGGGAATAGAAATTTGGGAAATCACACACAGAATCACAGAATATCCTGAGCTGGAAGGGACACACAAGGATCATCATGTCCAACTCCTATGCCTGCGCAGGACACTCCAAGAGTCACACCATAAGCCTGAGAGTATTGTCCAAACTCTGACAGGCTTGGTGCTGTGACCGCACCTTGGGGAGCCTGTTCCAGTGTCCAAACACCCTCTGGGTGAAGATCCTAAACCTCCCATGACACAGCTTCAGCCCATTCCCATGGGTCCTGTCACTGGTCACTACAGAGAAGAGATCAGTGCCTGCCCTTCCACTTCCTGTTGTGAGGGAGATCTCCTTTCACTTTCTTCTTCTCCAAGATGAACAAACAGCTCATCTGGCCCTCAGCTGCTCCTCATACAGCTTCCCCTCAAGGTCCTTCACCATCTCTGTTGCCCTTTGGACACTCTCTAATAGTTTAATGTCTTACATTGCATCACCCAGAGCTGCCCCCAGCCCTGGAGGTGAGGCCGCCCCAGCTCAGAGCAGAGCGGGACAATCCCCTCCCTTGCCTGGCTGGCCATGCTGGGCCTGATGCACCCCAGGACAGGCTTGGCCCTCCTGGCTGCCAGGGCACTGCTGGCTCATGTTCCACTTGCCAGTGACCAGGACTCCCAGATCCCTTTCCATGGAGTTTCTCTACAACTTCTTGTTCCGCAGTCTTTATGTACCTCAAGGGATGTAAAAAACTGAGAATGCTCCTCCTACCCCAAATGGGACACTAGCATGAACTACAACAGACACTGTAATACAGCTGTCTGCCTCAAGGGTACATGGCATGCCTGGGTAGATGTTATTTCATGACAGCCTGATACCATCTGTGAATTTTCTTTGGATAACAGGGTCGAGAACCTATTCTCCCAGCTGTGGATGAAGAGCTGAAAATATGTGCGCATACTGCTTATGTGCTGTGGATGTGTTAAAGTGCTTTTTTCCCTCCCAGGAATGATGTAGCGTGACATGGTAGGGATGCGATCAGTCACTGGTGTTACTGTTAGTTTTACAATAATGATCTTTTGATATTTGCTCTTAAACTCTGTCACATATTTTTACTCCATTTTCAACAGGTGTTAATCTCTTTTCAGAAACAGCTGAGCATTTGGCTTTGCTCAGCTGTTTCAAATCAGAGCCAAAGGCAGTCCTGATGCAATCATAGTATTTTTCTTTTTAAATTGTCTATGCATATTTAAAAAGATACACTGAATTTCTGTGCGACTCTGGCTAAATGTGTGTCTTCCTCTGCCTCCATAATACCTGTTTAAAACAATACAGAGCCAGCTGGAGCCCAGTTGCCCAATTTTGCTCTTTCAAGGGGAAGAGCCGGCCAGTGAGCCTCCCCTTCATTCTGATTTGGTGCAGGGAACCAGTGCTCTGCAAGGTGGTTGGGATGGATGGGCAAAGTCCCTGAAAGATGACATCATCTATACAGTGGTGGTGGTGTCATGCACAGGGCAGGCAGCATCACTGGCTTTAATAACAGGAGGTTTACGTTCAGGAAAACATCTCTAATATCCTTGGAAATTAATCAGACAGAGAGCAAAGAATATATTGCATATATGCCACAGAAACACACTCTGAATGCAGCATCTCAGGCGATGTCTATGCCTTGCTGAACTTGCAACTGACTTTGGGGGTGCCACTGCCTCCTCTCCCTGACTATGGGTTCATCAGAGAGAACTTTCTGGGATAGCATTTTAGGCTTTGGCTACCAGAAGAAATTTCATCAGGCTGCACCATGTGTTAATTGTCAGTATGCTGAATGAATTTTGGCCCTTGATGTAACTAATGATTAATGGTTTTCATAAGTCCCATCAGACATTCTGGTCCATCATGGACTCGCATATGAAATTTCTGCATTTGAGAACCATGTTGTTACAACAGCAACCATGCCTGCTCTACTAGAGGAGTATTTGACCATCTTTAATTCTCATATTGCTTTACAAAGGAAATTCCAAAACATAAATCCTGGAAATTCACAGTAAATGTCAAACCTGGAAGAAATCCAAACACATACTGGTATTAAAATACACATACCTGAGAAAGGCTATTAATTTGGTTTCCAAAGCAGAGAATGCTGGTAAGCAGTCAGTTAGGCATTCCTTTCTATTGATCAGGAAGTATCCCTATAGAAAAAACCTGGAGCAAGGCTATCTCAATGAAATGGTTTGTGGTCCCATGGAAAACCAAATCCTCACTTCTCTCTTTCTGCAGCTGCTCTGTCCCTGCTGTCTGAAATGCTTTCTTTTCTCTCTCTCTTTCTTTCTTTCTTTCTTTCTTTCTTTCTTTCTTTCTTTCTTTCTTTCTTTCTTTCTTTCTTTCTTTCTTTCTTTCTTTCTTTCTTTCTTTCTTTCTTTCTTTCTTTCTTTCTTTCTTTCTTTCTTTCTTTCTTTCTTTCTTTCTTTCTTTCTTTCTTTCTTTCTTTCTTTCTTTCTTTCTTTCTTTCTTTCTTTCTTTCTTTCTTTCTTTCTTTTCTCTTTTTCTCGTTGTAACCCAGAGCCAGTCCTGGTGGCTGCAGAGCCCTGAGCTGTCCACAAGGAGCTAGGGAGAAGGAGGAAGCAGTGACCAGCGTGCAGGAGATCTGGCACTGCTGGATCACTCTGCCCTGAGGCCTGAGGGAACTTTCCTGTCATTCCCCCTTACCAGGTGTCTGACATATAAGAAATAGCCTCCAGAAAGTCACAGTAGTAAAATGTGCTGTATTTGTGTTGCTTCTCAGCATGACAGTAGTCCCTCAGGGTGGTCACAGATGGAGGGACCTCCTGCAGCCCTGAAAACTTACTAATGGCTACAACTATTTCTCCACATCTAGAGGGTTTTTTCAATACCAACCAGATATGGATATAACCAAAGCCTCTATATTTTTAAATTTTTATTTGACTGTTTTAGAATCATCTCTATAATCTTTGTGTTCTATATTACATAGTGTTACAGATCTACAGTACTGTTAAAAGCATCTATTTTAAATTTTGTTACATTCTGTCGCACAGGGGCTGTTTCACGTGAAGTGCAAGAAGGGGGCAGAGGGAGTATAAGAACTCTCAGAAAGCTTTGAAAGGTAACTTAGGTGTCAAGACAAAAGGCCTAGTAAGTCTTGCATTTAGAGCAGTAAATTTGGTGGGCTGTGCTAGGAGGGTTGCTCAAAGGTTAGGGAGTCAGTGCATTCAGTATCAACATTGGAGGAGCCTGAGCTAATGCAGAACTGGCAGTTAGCTGCAAGATTGCAGGCTCTGTGTGGCAGTGTGGGAAGCACAAACCTTTGGGCAGGGCTTGTTTGCCCTTGACTATGAAATCTGCCCTCGTCTACTTTCCATGCATCCTCATTTACTCATGAGGATCATACTTACTAAGTCATTAAGTGGGGTCTTGAAGAAGCAGGGAGAGAAAGAAAATTGTAAGCTTTTGACAAATACAGGAAACAAAGAACACAACTGGGAAAGCTTTAAAGAACTAAACGATATTTACTTGTTTTCTTCTTTAGGAATTAAACTGGCCAGTCTAATTATTTTCCTTTGTCAGTTTGTAGATATTGAACAAATAGGCAAGAAATGAAAATGTGTCTCTCCAATCAAGGCTTTTTCAGCAGCATTAAAACTAAAATTGCTCTGATCAAGTGCCAAAAGAAACATGTTACTTACTCTGTGCTGTCAGAAAGAGAATTTCCCAATTTTTATATCTACCCAGATGTCGTTCTTGCACATGCTATGAAAAGAAATGGAAATTGAACGCTGTGGAGAACACACAGGGTTACTATTCTACCATAGGCAGACCATTGGGCAAATCAATATCTGAGTTTCTATTTGCTTTTTCCTCCTCCCCAGATCAAATACAGCTATTAATTAGTGTTATTCGTGGTGCTACTGCCCTTTGCAAAATATACTCATTAAAAATGCTTCTTGGTTCAAACGGTGCTTCATAAATTGTTCTCAACTGCAGTTTACAAATGAGAGAGAGTTTGAAGCAAAAGTACATAATGTCCAAGAGGCAATCAGAAAATAATAAATAGAAAAAGATTTATCTGTAGAACACATGTAGCACAGTAACATTATTATACTTCAAGCCTAAATGATAAAATGAAGAAAATCATTAAGTACCCATTAGGATTAGGAGCTGCTACAGCAACCCTAGAGTGTTGGATACCTTATTTAAAAAAGCAGCATTATAAAACCACACTGAATTCCCCAGCTCAGACTGAAGTTCATTATGGGCCTTTTTGCACACACCCATCCGTGAGTTAAAAAGAGGCCTTACTACATAGCCCTTTGTGCTGGAGAGTGCTGGTCACGCTCATGCAACACCTCGGAAATGGGGCCGGGGGCAAATTCCCTGAAATCTGTTTCTTTACTGCTTGAGCAGCTGTTTCGGGATGGCTAGACACTATGAAGTGCTGTACATAATTATTTTATCCATGGCTGAATGATGGCCAGCTTTGCTGGAAAGCCAACAGCTGTTTAATGGTGTATAGTCACATGCTGTACCAGTCTATCGAGGGAAGGGATAAATACATAATCCAGCTGATGTCTTAGGTCATAGTTGAATAACCCAATTTGGAAGTAAGTCAGAACAAAGAAGGCATCCTGATGGATTAATTTTTACCATAAAACCTTTAGTAGCACCAGGGATGCCCAGGTGATGCCTTTCACCCTGGTGGCTTCTGAGGAGTGCAGTGTCTCGGAGAAATAATGTTCTGAGCACTTGGCACGGGGCTGTTTAACAGCTGTGACATTCCTCTGAGTATCCTTTAGAGGCTCAGACATTTCATATATGATGTCTTGCACTGTATTTGCATTCTTAGCAAGGCTCATTGCTCCACGTTTTCATAGTAAAATATGTGTTCCCCAAATCTGGTCAGTGCTACAGGGCTTATTAAATATTTCCCTGTTGGTCTTCCCAGGAAGTCCTGGAAGGGACGTGAGTGAGTCACATCTACAGTCATCTTACAGGTTGGTCTCTGTGAGGGATACCAGAAGAGACAGGGGCCGACCCTCTTCCCCATCTCCCAGAGGCAGGATGGAGAGGATAAGTAGGGCTGTCTGTTGACCCGTGGCTGCCACGGCTCTGAGGCTGGATGTCGCCCTGTTCCCTGGGCAAAGGGCCAGCGGTGGGGATGGACACTTGCATGCCCTGCAGCACAGCGTGGAGTTTAAACTGCAGCTACCTTTTGGTAGCTAAAGAGTTTAGGACTGCAGCTTCTTCTTTTGGTAGAACTATTTTGTTCTGATAATACTATTTTTTGCCTTTCCTAAATTCAGTCTTGCATGTATTCATATATCAAATCCTTTTCTTATGAACTGTAGTGCAAATGACATACCTGAAAAGCCACAGTCCTCTCTTCCCAAGAACTTGAACTCCTTATGGCAGCTGGTGTCCAATGCTGCCATCCTCGTCCTTCCCTTCTCCTGGCGTTGCATTTGGTTGTCAAAGCAAAGCATAGAAACGCAGCCAGGTTTTGAACCCTTTTAACAATGTGATGGATCCTACTTCCAATAAAACTTTACTATGTCAGTAGAGCCTAGAGGAAGGAAAAACCTGACTTTCTTCTGTCTCTTCTCTTTTATTGCTACCTGTCCTGTGTCAAATTTCCTTCCAAAGTCTAGTGGTTTGGATTGTACTCCTGTCCTTCTGTCCCAGGAGGTTCTGGCTTTGAGGAAGGAAACTAATTTTGGGTACCTGTATATGTGTTTCATTTGCAAGGTGCAATGAGAGGCCCTACTATCAGTTTCTGATTCATGCTGTCAGGTGGGGTCAAGTCCTTAACATGATAGACGAGTAGGGCAAAAGTAGGCGGCTTGAAGCTTATTAATTAATCTTCAACAAATGAATCTTCCAGAATAAAAAAAACCTCACCCTACTATTCATAGAGTAAGACTCATACACCCATAAAGTACTGAAAAGTCACCTTCCAAAATTGCCATGGAAATGTAGTACCTTGTTTGTAGTACCTGAGACTGTGTTTCTCATAAATTATTTTTTAAATTGGAACTAAGAAACTTTATATAAAACAACTTTAAGGCTAATATAAAACCTAGACTCATCTGTTCTCAGGAATATCTTTGAAAATAATGCCATCTTGATAATTTCCCGTTTGGCTTATTATCAGCTAACACTCATGTCAGAGTTCTATCAGTGTGAATAAAATGTCTTTCCTTTGAGAGAAATGATTTAAAAATTGTGATTGGTGGTTTAGTGTGAGAAAAAATAGGAAAAGACAATCCTCAGCATTGTCATTAAAGAAAAAAAATCACAGCATTTAAAGAATATATTATTCTCCAAGGGAAATGTTAAGACAAATGAGACAAATAGTCCATATTTTGCAAAAGGAGCATTTTAGGTCTTTCAGTATTTTACACTAGTTGTCAAAAAGACTTCAAAATCATTTATCCTCTTTCTTATATTTTGTAGTGTGGGCTACTCTTGGTAGCTCTGTGCTCTTGGTCCAGATCCTGGATGAGAGGAAATGTGAAAATACAGGTTGTGTTTATCAGCAAACAAAACTGAGAAATTTGTCACCTGAGCAATAAATTACCTAAAAAGAATTGACTAAGATGGTGTAGGACACTGCAAATGTGCATGCTGCTGCAGAGCTTCATGTCAATAGAGGTATTGGGCTGCTTTTAATTGGATGCTGTATTTCTATAAGAGCCTGTGAAGGCAGATCTTGTATTGAGATTGAACTCCTTTACATTAACATAAAAATGGATGACTTTTGATCTCTTTCATGCAGCGTACAGAAGCATTTTCACAAACCCCAGAATCCAGTCACTGAATCACAGTAGCAAATAATTAGAAACGGAAATGCCCTGCTGGGTTATTGAGTTCTTTCCTCTTAAAATGAAAATGTATTTCCCGTGATACATATTTTTTCTTGTGAAGTTCACTCTTGAATCATGCTTCATGACCATTTCATCATTTTCCTGTGCATATCATCCCACAGATTCAACTATTAAGTGCCTCACTTATGTCTCATTAATCTTGGTTTTATCTCTTGACTGTATCCTTGTTATAGTGTTCTCTAAGAATTAAGGAGAGCTGTGGGAAAATCTGTTTGCATGAAATGACATTTAGATTTCTCCAAAACTGCAAATGTAACATTTTTGAGGTTCAAATATGTTTTGCTAACCTTTCACGTTTGTTCATCCTTTGAATTTTTTAATTTCTGATCAGGACAAGAATATGAAATAGCAAAATACATCAAGAAAATTATTGCTATGTATTTTAGGTCAGAAAGAAAATTAACATCTCCTAAAGCCTCCCTTCTGTCTGCGTACTTTTTGAGAACCAGAAGGAAAATTAATTAATTTTGTGTTCTTCTGAATACCACTGAGATTATCCCAAGTAGCATTTCATTTGGTGGGCTGTTTCACATATGGTGGACATTAAATATGACCTATTCTTTAGAGCAAGCCTGAAAAATAGAAATATACATATTTAATCACAGACATTACAAGTATTCAAAATGATCTTTATCCTCTTAGTTTGGAGATCCTAATTTGACAGCATTTTTGGAGAATGATGATCTACTAATATACCTGGATACAGCTGAGAGAATAAGCTAGAAAATTCCTGGTGTGCGTTCTTGTTAATTTAATAAAGTGTTTTAAAGCTTGTTCTGTGCAAAGTAGCTGTAGCGCTAATAAGGGAGAATGACTTAATAGGGGAGAATGACTGTGCCATGGCTCAGGAAAGGAAGTCCCTAAGGTGCAGACAGGCACAGGAGTCACCACCTGGAACTGAGAGAAGGTTCAGACAGACCTTGCCATGGATACCTGGTCCAGTGGCATCCAGGAAGATATTGTGACCACACACCAAGTTGTGCAATTACTAAGAGTCAGCAGAAGCAAGGGTCTGCCCTGAAAGAGGATTGCCCATGGAGAGCAGAAGAGGACTCTTGCTGACTGCTTCATACACATTATGAAAAATATGACTTTATTTAGAAATCCTAATCGCTCTTCTGTAGGCAAAACAGCTACTCACTTCAGGTCTGACTAGTGACTCCAAATTCAGGTCCTGTGTCTGAATAATTCATCAGTGCTAGCTTTATTTCTCCAGCTCCCTGTGAACATTTTGTGATCCTGGGAGCAAATGATTTGATATGCCAAAGTCCTCCCTAACCCTTTGTACAGGGGGCTACATTTCATCTCCTCATGTCCTGAATGCAGCAGCTCACCAAGGAAGTGTTGGGACACTGATTTTTGTCCCTTTGTCCAGCCACACGTGATAGGGAATTGGATCAAATTTAATGGAGGTGATAATTGCTTTTTCCAGTCACTGTATTTTCCTTTTTAATTTCATTGTTGGCTAATGATCTGCCTATTTTTTTCATCTTGCATGTCTACAGGGCTGAAGAATAGCTCCTTAAATTGCTCCCAGGTGAATACATCAGCAAGTGGCTACTTCCTAGGCATTTTATGATACTCCACAACTAATTAGATCTATTTCAGGAGATGTAAATCAGAAAGGATTTTTTCTTATCCAGCACTTTAAAGCTGCATATCTGAGAACTTTCTACAAACAGGATGGAGATGCTTTCTTCCCTTCGTTACCAATGAAGCTTCTTTTATGATGATTTTTTGGTTTGTAGCCTAGGAGTGTGCCTTGTAGACCAGACTGACATTGCTATTCTTGGCCTTGCTCACAGGGACTGTCTTTATCCATGTTTTGGACATTTCTGGCTTGTGGACAGTCTTTGCGAGCAACAGAGATTTTCATTATTATGTATAATTTGCAGCTGGGAACACAGAACTATTGCATGACACAGAAAATCTGTCAGACAGCTCGAAGTTCTGACTCAGGTGGTGCTTGACCATGAAAGCTTTGCTTTTGGTCTGAGCCCTGTCCAGACATAGAAAACATAGCTGTAATAGTTGAAAAGTGATACTTTTGAAATTATACAAAATGGAATTTTACTTGCAAGTTCAAAGATGGCAAAGTGTTCTCTGGTCCAGTAGTGGCTTTGACAGTTTTTCATGAAGAAAACACCTTGTTGGGGGGCACTGCTTTCTTTTTTCAGGGTTGTCCTACCTGAGAGTGGGGAAATGGCAAACAGAAGAACAGGTGGAGTGCATATCTTGACAAAACTATTCCTAACTTCCCCATTTCCTGTCTTCCCTGTCTTCTGATGGACGGGATGCCATGCCAGTCATTCATCATTTATGGTACTTCAGTAAGGTAGCATAACCCCATGTGGATTTTATGGAATCTGGAAGGCTTATGTAAATACTGAAAAGACAAACTTCACCAAAATTTTGTTAACCCACACGTCCCAACATGTCTTCCACCAATATTTGGCATTCATGTGCAGATACAGTCTCTCTTTTGTAATTGATCGTTTCAAGCTCAGGCATCTAAATGAGAAGGGTGTTCTCATATAATGATGGACGCTTTTGTGTGTTTGCAGAAACACATTGGAGGGTTGCATTCATTTCTTAGTCAATCATCTGAAGGTGGAGAAATGAAATGCAAATTCTTACTTACATCTTTACTGTGCTTGTATGTCTAGAAAACGAATTGTGGGGGAATTTCCTTTGATAATGAGCTATGACCAAAATTTTCTGGTCATGAAAAAGTAAGGAAACTTGGGATGTGAGACGTAGGGAGACTAGGCAATGACAGCCTGACTAGGGAACAGAAAGGGCTGATGTTAAAACAAGGAAAATTGCCTTTGCCATCTAACTTAGACAAGGGGAATCTTGTTCATCAGCATGCAAATAGCTTATATTGGTTTACTGCTTTTTCCAGTTCATTCCTTTCTGACAAAAGCTCATGATATATAAGCACAAAGTTGAAAGTCCTGCAGTTGCCAAAACTATAATTTGTGTTAAACCTTTCCCTGTGGGGCAGAGACATTTTCTTTCTTCTCAGATTTATTATGCTGTTTAGCATCCCCTTGGTTCTGACAGTACAAATGTTAGTGGAATCATATTGAAGAGTGGATCAATGAGATGAGAAATGATCAAGGGCAAAACCAGGTCAGGACTTCTCCAGTGACCCTCAAATGTGGATGATTAATTTTTGCAGAATCACCCAGTGGGGTGATCTTGCTGGAACTAATGGGGAAGAAGGGTTTTAATTAGGAAACAATCCAGGAATACAATGAAGCAACAGATTAGGTGGAGATGACCAAGAAGAGTTGTCTTCAGAAGATATGGACAGCAGAAGAGAGTGTCTGGGGTTAATTAAATCCTAACCAGCAGGCTGAGAGTGCTAGGAAGGGAGGAAAGCTCCTGACAGATAGAGCTTCTGACTACTGGAGTAGGAAGGAGAAAAAGCAGCAAAACAGAGATCACAGGTAGGCAGAAAGCTGGATTCAGCTGAATCAGAGGCCATCTTGCTCAAGGCCCTCAGGAAGAAAATCTGGGTAAAAGGAACTGAGATGAGTTGTGTGTTGCTAATAAAAACAATGTGAAGGGCACAGCTATGAACCCTCCCTGTGCTGGGACAGTGAGGAAGGGTAGTGAGAGACTCACTGTCTGAATCACCATCTTTCACTTACCCAAGCCCAAGAAACATTTGTACAGAAATTGGAAATTAGCATGAGTATAAAAAGCTTTTATAGACAAAATAAGAAGGCTCTACTACATGGTGTTATAAATGCGGCTTGTAACCTGTTAGAAGGTTAACTCATTTATTAATTAACAACTGCGAACGAGGACCAGAGATAAGCTCGAGTCCTGCACAATAAGCCAGAGCAAAACAACAGTACGATGTACTGGGTGCTCTTTTAGGACCACAAGTTCCTGCCGGAGGACCAGGTGCAAAGTCTCTGACAGTTCTTACAGTCTTTTGTGCCCCTGGATTGGTGTGCTTTCAATCCTCCTGCCCACTGGTCCATTTCTGGTGCCCTGATTGGCTCATAACTCATAACGACATTTCTTGAAGGCTCCGTTATATTTGCTCATTTGTCTTCCAGTTCCTGTCTAGGGGATTGGCGTTATCCATGGTGTAATGGTTCTAGAACGCTCTTCTTACTCAGTTCATCGAGTGCCCCTTTTGCTTCTCTCTAGTGGTTATACTCGCGCATTGCATCCTGTACACCCGTACACTTAATTTATTAAATTATAACTACTTAACTTTAAATAACATCAATTAATAACTTTATTTAATAATCAACATCAATTTAATCATAGATATGGGTATATCTAGCCTATGAAAGCTGACTCTTTATAACAATGGTTTGATGGTTACAAAGACTGCTTTGAAAATCAGCAAAAATAGGATGTGTATAAACCACACTAGAAAGAAAATGATTGTACTTGCCTCACTCAGTCTCTGTTGTTCTGGAGAATCTACTGAAATTATTTTTTACCTTCTCATATCCCTGCCCTTTTTTAAAAAAGGAACATTTCCTGTCATATTACTATATTAGTTCTGGAACAATGGGACAGACTTTGTTACAATGAAGAGGAAAAAGAATCTAAAAATGAGAAAAAGTGAGAAAAATATAGAAGTTTTAGTTTAAAATCTCAGAGAAAATGGGATGATCAAAAATTAGGAACCATTTGCAAAAGCAGGGCTCCCTTATAATATACTCTTTACAGGGGTGAAATGTGCAGTGTGCCCTTATGAAATTTCCAAATTCCCCAGAGCAAAGCAAGCACCTGACACACAGAGGTATCAGAACAGCTTAAAACTCCCTGCTGTAGTAAAAGCCTGGGGCAGACAAAGTCCCCCTCTAAATGTGCTGCTAAGGTAAATACATGAGAGAAGGGATGATAAAAGATGTGCTCCAAGAGACTTCTGTCTCAGCTGGAGTTGACCCCTGAGCAAATACCAGGGTTTTTTAACCCTGTTGCCCAGCCATCTGAGTGAACAGTTCCATCATCCAGCCTGTAAAGAAATTCAATTCAACCTGAGTTTAATCTTCCCTAAAAGCAGGTCTTGGGACTTCCTACCTATTAACTGTGACCTCCTTTGTGGTTTTCAGCTTCTCTCTGGTTATCTTTTGCTTAACTCTCTACTGCATCCTTTTCTCTCCAGACTTGCCTTCACCATTTTCCTGCTGTAATGATTGTCTCTGTGCTATGCCTGCTCATCTTTTGTCTTTGAATGCCTGGATTGGCCTCTCCTAGATGCCTCTTTTCTTAGAGTTACATATTTTGTGCTTTCATCCTTCACCTTATGTACAGCTTAGTTTTCTTCTAAGTAGGTGCTTAGCAGGTAAAGTTCAGTAGCTAAAGTTCAGATCCTGTGAAGAGAGGATTGATTCTTACCTGTGTGGCTATGCAGTCAGCTTTTTAGTGGGAGAACTTCAGCTGGTTCCTTATATCCTTCATTGTTCAGTAATGGGGCAGGTTCTCACTTCATGCACATGTACTTGAAGTCAGCATAGAGACTTGCATCCTAGTCACTAATGATGCTTCAAAATCTTTCCTGGTATATCCATTACCAGATCATACCTTTTTTTCAGTGTTCTGGGTGGAATGTGTATTCTATGGAATTTTTAGTCATTTCTTGGTGTCCGTGTAAAACAATCTATTTATGGTATTTGAAGAACTCGGGGGCTGAAAAATTTTAAATTATTGTCACATCAATGGCAATGAAAGAGAAGCAGAAGCTGTGATCAAGATTCCTTATCCTGTTTTTTATTTTAACAAGAGAATTTAAAAAATGCCTGCAAGTGCAAGTTGAGTGTTACACTTCCCTTTCTTAGGAAGCTCCCTTTCTTAAGTCTTCAGAGTTGCTAATTGTTTCTCTCTAGTAGTATGTGTTAAAACTCTGTCATTAATTTCTTGTTCACTGTTCTACCTATGTGGGAAAGGGAAGAAAAAGCTCATCAGATGAGTCACATACCGTGAAAACATAGCAGTGATTTGAGTTAGGGCAAAGGCTTCCCTGAAATGCCCCCTCTCCTGCTCCTTCAAACCCCTCATTGCTTGCTCATTATTCGACGCCTGCGAGTATATGAATGTATGTGATATTTGTGTAAAGCACAGATGGTTGTGGAGACCTGCATTCTGCTGTACATTCATTGACACAAATGTGATGGTGGTATCCTTAGAGCAGCCTTTCAGTACCTGAAGGGGACCTACAAGAAAGTCAGAGGGGAGCATTTTACAAGGGCATGTAGTTACAGGACAAAAGGGAATGACTTCAAACTGAAAAAAGGAAGGTTTAGACTAGATATTAGGAAGAAATTCTTTACTGTGAGAGTGGTGAGGCACTGGCACAGGTTGCCCAGGGAAGCTGTGGATGCCCCATCCCTGGAAGTGTTCAAGGCCAGGTCGGATGGGGCTTTGAGCAGCCTGGTCTAGTAGAAGGTGTTCCTGCCCATGGCAAGGGGATTAAAAATTTTTGATCATTAAAGTCCTTTCCAACCCAAACCATTCTATGACTGTATTCATGATGATTCTATTCCTGTCATTGTCAGCAGTAGTAAAGCTGTCTAAAAAGAAAACTAGAGGGGGAGAAAGTGGACAAGGAGAGTGCTACCTGATGACCCACTGATTATTCTTGGCTAAAGTCAAAGAAGATGAAAGGAAAATAATGAAATTTTTGTTTCTTTTCTCAGGGGCTGTATACCAGGAGGTTTTGGGATTTCAGTTCATGCTTGTATTACAGTGACATGACTGTTGTTGAAGAACCCTTGTTACATGGTTTCTTATAATATTTGCAGTCATATATTTCTCTGGAAATGTTTATTAAAGTTATGAAATCATGAAACTAATTTTAAAATGCATACTTAAAGGAAAAACATAAACTGTTAAAAAGTTAGTTTTGATTTCAATTCTTTAGCTTTTTTATTTGATTTTATATATTTTTTTTCCTTTTTAAAATATGTCTATATCTTGATCAGGATGTATTTACTTTTTTGTCTAAGCTTTTATCAATATTAGAGGAAAAAATGATCTACAAATTACTCTTATAAGAGTAAATTGCTCCATCTTACTCAGGGCCCCAATTTTCTTACCAGTGCTTTCCATCAGATGGAAGAACACAAGTTGTTTTGTTATGCTTATTAAAGTAAGACTAATGCTGAGTTTGAGCTCAATATTAAGTAATACACAAGCACATTTTAACAAGTAGCTGCTGTCTCTAGAGCAGCGAGAGGGGCAAAAGGCAAGAGGTGCAAGTGAGTAAAATTGCAGAAACTTTCAGAGTTTGTGACTCATTGCAAAGGATGCTCCTACCCCAAAGCCTTGAGGCTCATTACTGATGCCTCTTAGCACTCAGGATGGCAAAAACCTGCCAAAATCTCTTGGTTTGATGAAAAATCACACCTTGCAGCAATCTTACTCTTCTGCCCTACCTGGTCCTGCTTTGAAACTGTTAGTTGTCCTTAAAGGTATCTCCAGTGTATATTGTTTCTCACCCCTGTCCAACAATCAGATGCATTTCCTCTATACCTCTCCTGGTCTGATGCATTCTACTTTTTGTGCCTGTCTCTGTTGTCTCCCCTCTGACCTCTCAGGTGCTTCTTACTTTCCTCTGTCCTGCTGCTGCCAGGACAGGGTGCTTTTGCCAGCATTTCTGGGCTGTCTCCTTCTGTAACGCCCCACTCCCCAATGCCTCCAACCTCCAGCACCTCTATTAACCTTTCCTGACAAGAC